>JACXGM010019945.1:0-18106 GCA_016801145.1 Umbra pygmaea | reverse complement strand
CCTTTATACAGTACCTATATATAAATCATTACACCTGCTGAGTCCTTTATACAGTACCTATATATAAATCATTACACCTGCTGAGTCCTTTATACAGTACCTATATATAAATCATTACACCTGCTGAGTCCTTTATACAGTACCTATATATAAATCATTACACCTGCTGAGTCCTTTATACAGTACCTATATATAAATCTCCCGCTTCATTATGTGTCAGTTTAGTTTTTATCTAAAGTTGGTTTGTATATTATCCATTCTAGATACTCTTATAATTTTGTATATATATATTATTTACCGCATATATGTTGTTCTGTATCTACTGTAAGTGAATTGGTAACTGTATGTTTATTCCACACAAAAGGTGCCTGGCATGAAAATGCAGATCTACTTAATACCGTTTTCACCAACATTAACAACCCTTTGATCTAGTATTAAAACCTGAATCTTTCATTTTCAAAATGAATCTTATGTTAAAAGTTTGTGGAGTAGGACATTATAAACAATAAAAAAACTAATGAGTCAGCGTTATTCCCGTAGATTATATATCCATAGTCAACAAGTTGGAAAATTGATTGAACAACATGTTGATTTCCTTCCAACTAGCCAGAGAAAAACAAGATTTATTTTTATAGAAGAAACCCACTTTAAATGTAAGCTTCATAACCAACTCATATAGACCAAAATGGTGCTCTTCAGCAAACAACTGAAGAGCACAATTTTGAATGGATTGATCAATATCATTTATGAACTGTATATTCTAAAAATCCATGTGGATTAACTTTAATAACCTCAAGAAAATCAGACAAAAGTCCATCCAATACAATGGCTTATGTTCTGTCTCTAAGATAGTCACAGACTTAAGAACATGCAGCCAAGCCAAGGCCTATTGATGACAATTTCTCAATATTCTCTATAACATAGTAGCCTGATCAACCCTATCAAAGGCCTTAGACTGGTCTGTAAAATAATATACATCTAATTTTAGCACCCAAATCATCATTAAAGACAAATAAGGCAGCTGAAATCTTGTTTAGCCCTACCCTAAACCCTGATTGTTTTACCGGTACATTTAAGATGCATTTCTCGGTCAGAAAAGAACAAATCAGTGTTGGTGTAGTGGTCTAAGCTCCTGACTCCTGTACACACACGCCACCTGGAGATAGGGTTTCAAACCTTAGCTCAGCCAACTGTCTGTCCCCTTGCACTCTGTCTCTCCCTACATACTGTTATTAACTTTTGCTTCCTACTGTACTGTAAATAAACAATAAAATACCCCCCAAATATAGACATGAAAGCCTAGAAATCAGTCTTGCTATTTAATGCATTTGGTAATAATTCTAAATTAGAATTAGTTCACAATCACTTTACCAGTTCAAATAATAGTTACATTAATCGAATATACAGTGCCTATAAAAAATCATCATACCCTATTTCAAAGAGTAAAATGTTTTTGTATTACAGCCTGAAATCAAAACCCATTAAAACACAAAATTTGTTTCAGCTTTATTTACACATTCTGCCGTACAACATTCAATTAATTTAAATAGGCAACAGTTAATGTTAAAAAACATGAAGACTAGAATAACAGTTGGAAAAGTGATCAGTCCCATGATTTAAAACTTAGTTGAGGCAACTTTTTCTTTAATTACAGCCATCAGCCTGTTTGGATATGTCTCTATTAGCTTTTCACACCTAGATTGGGGAATATTTGCCGATTCTTCCTTGCAGAACTGTTCGAGTTAAGTAAAATTCTGTGGTAAGCGGAATTCACATATTTTCAATTGGATTTAGGTCAGGGCCGTGACTTGGCCACTAAAGGACATTCACCTTCCTATCCTTAAGGCACAGCATAATGTTTTTGGTGGTGTGTTTAGGATCGTTGTCATGCTGGAAGGTGAACCAAGGCTTACCACTTCTTAATAATGCTCTGAATAATACTATGAGCCTTTTAAATCTTTTTGTATTCTTCTCCTAACTTGGTCCCGGAGCCATTTTGAAAGCACCTTTCCAACCATGGTTATTCTTTGTGTTACCATGCTTGTAATGGACTCATCATGGAACAGCTGGTTTTCTTATGAAGTAATCAAAACCACTACAATTGTGATATTTTCTTTGGTTTATTTATTTAAACAGGTAAGTTGACTGAGAAAAAGATGTCATTCGCAGCAATGATCTGTGTAGGTCACACAATAGTTACTCTAATGGCTGATCACCAAACCAAGTATTTCAGTAATAAATATTGTATAATTGTTCAGAATTTGTGTAAATGTTATTTTTACTTTGATGTAAAGAGTTAAAATGTGTAACATCTGGTAAAAGTTAGATTTAATTCATTTTAATTTCCAGGGTCTAAAGGTAAGAATATGCTCAGACACAGCATATGTATACTCAACTACATTTAAATGCAGAAACAGTAGTCTAAAAGTAGGCTAAAATTGATTTGGGGTCATGACAACATTCTTTGTCTTCCCACAAGGAAAGGACCATTGATTGTTGGTTTTTGGTGAGCTCATGGTGCCATCTACTGAAACAATAACATCATGCAACTGTCTCACACGGAATATTGAACATACTGTGTTTTACTGTTAGTAAAAATGAATTTTTTTGGTCACCTGGCATAATGTCACAATGAAAACATTACAAACATCCAACCTTTAATTACAGTATATTTATTCAGAGAAAAATTATAATTTCTAACAAAACCAAGTGTGCCACGATTATTGGCGCCCCTGCATTTAATACTTAATACAAAGTTTAGGCACCCCTGACAATTTCCATGATTTTTATTTATAAATTATTGGGTGTTTGGATCAGCAATTTCATTTTGATCTATCAAATAACTGAAGGACACAGGAATATTTCGGCAGTGAAATGAGGTTCATTGGATCAAAAGAAAATGTGCTATGCATCAAAATGAAATTAGACTGGGACATAAATTTGGGCACCCTTGTCATTTTGTTGATTTGAATACCTTTAAATACAGTGTACCTAGCACTGATTAATTGAAACACACAATTGGTTTGGTGAGCTCATTAAGCCTTGATCTTCATAGACAGGTGCATCCAATCATGGGAAATGGTATTTAAGGTGGCCAATTGCAAGTTGTTGTTCTCATTGACTCTCCTCTGAAGAGTGGCAACATGGGGGCCTCAAAACAACTCCCACATGACCTGAAAATAAAGATTGTTCAACATTATGGTTTAAGGGAAGGCTACAAAAAGCTACTGCAGAGATTTAAGCTGTCATTGTCCACTGTGAGGAACATAGTGAGGAAATGGAAGACCACAGACACAGCTCTTGTTAAGGCCAGAAGTGGCAGGCCAAGTAAAATATCGGCGAGGCAAAGGCGAAGGATGGTGAGAACGGTCAAAAACAGCCCACAGACCACCTCCAAAGTCCTACAACATCATCTAGCTGCAGATGGTGTCACTGTCCATCATTCAACAATTCAGCGCACTTTGCACAAGGAGAAGCTGTATGGGAGCGCGATGCAAAATAAGCCTTTTCTGCACACGCCACAGAGTCGCTTGAGGTATGCAAACGCACATTTGGACAAGCCAGCTTCATTTTGGAATAAGGTGCTGTGGGTTGAAACAAAGATGGAGTTATTTGGTCATAACAAATGGCATTATGCATGGCGGAAAAAGAATACAGCATTCCAAGACAAACACTTACTAACCACAGTATTTTTTGATGGAGGATCCATCATATTCTGGGGCTGTGTGGCCAGTGCCGGTACTGGGAATCTTGTTAGGGTTGAGGGTCACATGGATTCAACTCAGATATTTGAGAAAAACGTAGAGGAATCAGTCACAAAGTTGAGGTTATGCCGAGGCTGGATATTTCAAGAAGAAAATGACACAAAACACTGCTCAGAATCTACTCCGGCATTTATGCAGAGGAACAAGTACAATGTTCTGGAATGGCCATCCCAGTCCCCAGACCTGAATATCATTGAAAATCTGTGGGGTGATTTGAAGCGGGCTGTCCATGCTTGGCAACAATCAAACCTAACTGAACTGGAGGTGTTTTGCAAGGAGGAATGGTCCAAAATACCTTCATTCTAAATCCAGACACTAAAGGCTATAGGCTGTTATTTCTGCTAAAGGAGGCTCAACTAAATATTGATGTGAGGGTGTTTCTGTTGGGGTGCCCAAATTTATGCACCTGTCTTAATTTCATTTTAATGCATATTGCACATTTTCTGTTCATCCAATAAACCTAATTTCACTACTGAAATATTACTGTGTCCTTTTGGATCAAAATTAAATTGCTGATCCAAACACCCAATTATTTATAAATAAAAAAATCAAGGAAATTGGCAGGGGTGCCTAAACTTTTGCATATGAATGTAACAGCACTGAGTCTTCTCCTGTAACATCTAATAAGGCTGGAGAACACAGAGCAAAGAATCTGAAACCTTTCCTCTTTACAGAAACTTTTCAGATCGTCCAGGGTCCTATTATGTAATCTCAGCCCACGGGTTTTCAATAGGATTTTACGTCAGGGGACTGAGATGGCCATGGCAGAAGCTTGAATTTGTGTTCAGTCAGTGAAACATTTTTGTGTTGTTTTGAACATATGTTTAGGATCATTGTCCTGCTAAAAGATCCAATGACAACCTAGTTTCAGTTTCCTGGCAGAGGCAGCCAGATTCAGACAAAAAATGTCATAGTACTTCAAGAAGTTCTTAAGGCCATGTATCCTAACAAGGTTCCCTGGGCCTTTGGAGGAAAAACAGGCCCACAACATCACAGAGCCTCCACCATACTTAACAGTGGGAATCAGGATATTTTCGTTATAACCATCCTTCTTTTTACGCCAAACACAACTTGAGTGGTTGTTGCAAAAAATGCTTGATTTTTGTTTCATCTGACCATAGCACTTGGTTCTATTCAAAGTTCCAGTATCGTTTAGCATACCCCAGGCGCTTACCTTTGTGGTGGAATGACAAGAACAACTGTTTTATGGCACATCTTCCAAATAATTTGTTGGCATGGAGGTGGCGTCTAATGGTAGTTTTGGAGACTTTGTGACCCCACGATGCTCATCTCCTCTAATTCTCCAACAGGGTTCTTTGTGGATATTTTTGCCTCTTACCATCCTCCTCACTATGTGTGGTGGCAAAATAAACTTGGGTCCTCTTCCAGACAAGTTTGTAAGTTCCAATTGCTTTGAACGTTTTTAGAATTGCCCTTACAGTAGATATGGGCATTTTAGGTGAGCCGTTTTTTTTGCCATTCCCTAACTCAACACACATTTCTCTCACTTTGTGTGTTATTTGATATTTTCTATGTTGATGTATGAATAAAGACATATGGCCTCTGTGTCACCTTCTATTTGTACCCCAGTGAAACAGGAAGTCATGGATTACTGCCTAAATGTTCATTAAACACTATGCTCAAATTAAAACAGTAAAATCCTAATGGAAATAATGCTTCATACACATGTTGTTCATAACAATTTCTAGGGTTGCCAATACAGTATACGGTTCCTGCCAGTGGTGTAGCACAAAATTCTGGGCCCTGTACATAGGTTGTTTATGAGGGCACCTCCCCCTCTTAATTAACGGATTTGAGGACCCCTCCAATTGTTAGGGCCCTATATATGTACTTAGTACACCTTTTACCCCCTTTTCCCCCAGTCTGACACCACTGAACTGTGCCAAAGAAGAAGGCCAGAAAAAGCTATCTTGCAACACTGTCAGCTGCAAATGACCTGTTATGGGATAGTATCTACAGTACAATGACAACTCTACAATGGAAAATGTATCGTGATGGTGTTTCATGCTGGTATAACATAAATTCCTTGAGTAGAATTAAATCCCTCCAAAACCTTTTTTTTATGTTATACTTTTAAACAGTTTAACAAAAGTGGAAATGACAATGAAAATAGAAACATTAAAAAGGGCTTGGTGTAAAGTTGAAAACTGGATATTTTTACTGAGTAGGCGTTCGTCAGCTCCTATTCCCATAATTACACCATTTTGCATTGTGTAGAGGTTTAATTTATCATCATCACCCGAATCCCATTGGAGACAAAAGTTGACTGACTACTCAGCAGTAATTCAGCAGTGATTATGCTATAATAAGCTAATATACTTATAATGTTAATATTTTCCAAGAGTTCATATTATTTATACACATGTTACAGTAGTTGCTCCAGGGGATTTTGCAGTAAGTTCTGAAAGTTACTAAATAACTTTAAATAAATAAAAGCTAAATAATATAAGTAACTGTTTTTACATACTCTGTTTTTTACATATACCAGTCAACAACTCTTTTTACATATTCAAAGCTGAGCTGCTTACATAGATATACAGTGAATTATATACAAATACATTATTTCAAAGGTTTGTTATTGCTATAATTATATTTTTTGACAGAACAATGGGAGATACAGTAGATACTGATAATTATATGTCAAATATGCTGTTAGTGATTTGACAAGACATCTTTTCATTCAGCATTTATCACCATTCGCCTGCAAAGGTCCTGTAAGGCTGGAATGACCTGTCATACAGCACAGTAGCACATCTGGCTCTATTTTGCACTAGAGCTCCAAGTCATACGTTTCTACTAGCCTGGAAGACTCACTCTGAAGTATCACAACACACAAGACTGTTGTAGTTGCTTTTTCTATTTCATATGAACTTGGCATTTATTATGATTGTGTGAATTAAAACATGTATAAGTAATTCATCAGTATCATGCAAAGACCTGGTAATAAGACTTATAATTACACTTTAACTGACTTTCTGACTTCTATATGTATCATACTTTAATTACCCCCTTCAAATTCCACTCCAGACCTTAAAGTCAGTTTCACTATTTTTCTGGATCTTGACCTTGCTAATGACCCTGCTCCTTTCTTGCCTTGATATAATCCATTTGTGTCAATATTGGAGTTGTTTTACTTAAACATATATAATGTTTAAACAGCAGCTCTTTAAAGTTCCCAAATAATGTCAGGTTTTATTCATGTCATAATGCCAAGAAGTGAAATGCAATAAATTTAAGAAATTAGCATTTCACAACTTGTGCTAAAAAATCATTATACTTTACTTCATAATACTAAACTTACAATAAACAAAAATATGTAAATTGTTGGTCGCGGATATTTAACATACTGCATATTAATGTTTTCTTTAAACTTTATTGCAAAAATCTCTTTACAGCGATTTGGTGGGTATATCTTATTTGTCAACATATTTATTTCCCCCGACTGGTCTGGCATACTACAAAGCTGAATAAAAGGCATGTTCAATACACAGGTGCTGGGGACAATAAAACGCTACTGTACTGTACAGTAAAACATTCAGTTTTTTCATACAAGACATTGGCACAATGCTGAGTGGGTGTGCAGTTAGCAGGTTCACTACAATAGTGTCCGCAGGAATTTTACGTTAATTTCTCAAACATAAGACACTTTGGCAGTATTTGGAATTAGCTTCACAACCACAGATGTAACTACGCCAGCCAAGGAACTCCACATTTGGCTTCCTGACCACCGAACAGTCTGTCAGAAACTCTCTCAGGGAGGCAAACTGCATGTCTGTCATCCTCAGCAGGCTCACAACATGACTGCAAATTGGCAGTGGACATCTGCTCACCTTTGATGGCCACTGACCCACCGACGACAAGGTTTATGGCATTGCGTGAGCAAGCAGTTTGCTTATATCAGCATTATAAACAAAGTCTTTAATGGCAGTGTTGGAAATATAGTACAGATAGACATACGATACAGCCAACAAACACAATTGCCTGTTAATAATGGCAATTTCAAGGCACAGATATATATACCATGATGATGTGCTTAGGCCCATTGTCATGCCATTTTTTGCTGCATCCCGTTTCGGCATGATCACATGATCAGTACACAATTTCTTGAAGCTTGAAACATACAGTTACTCCATAGCCAGCGTAATGTCATCCACTAAACATTCTGTCTAAACATGTATGACAGTGTGTTTAAGTTTCTATGAATATTTAGCAATGGAGATATGTTGCTCTGCTTGAGGCAAACAGTACTCACACCAGGTGCACTGACATTTTCTGATCCACATCCAGGGCTGTTTTAACCTGTTTGGGAAGCCCTGAGTTACAGAGGCCCTCTCCACCAATATCAGACATCTATATATTATTATATATTAAATGGAAGGCAACAGTACGAGCAATAAAAAGTCACCCCATGCCACAGAGGACACACCTCTACAGCAGCGGTTCTCAACAAGGGGGCCTCAAAGTACTGCAGAGAGGGCCTCAAAATTATGATAGAATTGGACAGGGGTTTGAATAATATTCCAAGGCACGGTATGAGGAGTCTTTTCCTAATGGGCTGTGCATTAAAACATCCCTGGCCACTCCCTACCACATGTATTCCCATGCATTCTTTCAAATGACTGATATTCTTATTTCCTGTCTCACCCCCCCCCCCCCAAAAGAAATGGCATGTTACATTTATTTTCTTAAGGATGAATTTCTCTATTAATTTGCAAGCGATTCTGATACTACCTAGTCTATTTACACCAATTGTGTCTCAACTACAGACTCAGATATGATCACAAATAAATAAGAGGTTTAATACTACCCTCTACTGGTGATACAAATAATATAATGAATGTGACAGCAACGTCGTTGTCTACACATTATTAAAGTACAGTTGACCAGGTTAGTTTACCTCACATCAGTTGTCAATAAATGCAGTTGCCGTTAAAAACCGACTGAACGTATTGTCTCTATAGACACGTTTCAATCAATTTAAGCTCTGGTTGTAATTCAATAGCAAGGGAATATGTACGCCTCTTTAAATGGGTGAACTAGATCTGAAACCAGTGACCCAGAATCTCTCTCGCAGTGATAATCTGGATTTTGTAAACATTCAGACTCCCATACTCAAACTTTTCTTAAGTGCAAAAAAAAGACTTACACAAATCCAGCAATTAATCCAAAAACGTAATCAAGCTAAATACACAATTTCCACTAAGAAGAATTACACTAACACCAAATTCAATCTAACGAAAACTGAGATAAAACAGAGAACTGCTGAGGATGCCAACATTAAACAGGCAAGGTTCCTAAAACTTGAAACACCCTTTATTCAATCTAGTCTGGATTACCTAACTGAGCAAGTGCCTCTCCTCCTAATTAAAAAAGCACAGTTCTGAGTCTGAACCATACCATTCCTCACTACCATACAAATAACTTAGAAAAGGCTATAAACACCAGTAGGCCATAATTGAGTACACTTAGTCTATTCATATGAAAGGATTGTTTATACAGCAGTATAATGAGAAGAATTATGTTATTTATTATGCCCTAAACATCTTTGTAGTCATGACATCCAAACTTACAGGATACAATCATAATTACATAAGTAACTAACAACTTTTGAATTTTGATTTATGTTAACTGGATTTGCTTAGCAACATTAAAAGACCAACAGCCAATACTTTCAATTAGGTTTTTCAGTAAGGTACTTTAAGGGGTCCTGCAATTCATACAGTACTTTTAAATTAAAAATGTTATTGAATACTACATCCACTAACCTTTTCCATGTTTCATTGCTCAACAAAGCCCATCCGCCTATGATGACGAATGATTCAATGGGACAATAGATATATGGAGGAGCAGCCTTGAAACACGTAGGATATAAGTAGGGCCTACAGTACAGCATTATCAGAATTGGCATGTTTTAAGTATTGTCTGCTGGTGACTCATGTTGCTAACCAATCTTTCTAACATTGATCATTCCTAAACTTACTTTAAAACAACACTGAGTATAAATATTATGTTATATTTAAAATGTTTACCCCTATGTTTCTCCCCTCTTGATTTGTCATATCCAATTGCCAGAACAACCATGAAAGCCTTATCTTGATACATGCATAGTGAGGATACATATTCATCAACTTTACATGATCGATTTCACAGATGCCCGAACTACACAAGGAGTCAGTAGAGAGCGGCGTGACAATATACCCCTGTCCGATCATCCACCCAATTACCACCAGGCAGCATTTTAGGCCCCCTTTACACTACCGTATATAATTCTCAGTAATCTGGATGACATTAACATATATGTAAATACAGCTAGTATTCATCGAAGCCAAGTAAAAACCCTCCTTGCATTGTCGTCATGACGCAACCTGACACATGCACACAGCGCTTCAGCAAGTAGCCTACAGTGAGAGCGGTCTGCCAACATGTGGACCATGATTAATATATATATATATATATATATATATATATATATATATACACCAGCAACAAACTGGAATAATAATGTAATAATGCTATGTCAATGATTAACGTAGCGTCAGTCACTGGTGACTCTTCTGTTGTTTATTTATACATGGATCCGGAAAGACTTTGGAATCTAAGACTTGTGCTGTTACTGCTTAGGACACCAATTACACATCAGCCTCATCACGCGTGTTTATACCTGCCTCAACATGGGGGGAATCTGTTGAGAAAGTGTCACAAGTTTGGGAGATTACGTATGACAATTTAGATTTTCATCTGTTCTGGACAGATTGGAGGAAGAAGGATAACATGGGATATAGTGTACAGTAACTACGAAGGATTGCCACAACATTGCACACATACATAAGATTTGATATCACAGATGGTGTAAGGATTATTCTGAGTGATTTACAGAAAAACTAAAAAGACATTGATTGACTCTTTAAAGAAAGGGATCATCTGTCATTTGTAAACTAACCTTTCTGTGCTTGTCCAGGGATATTCATTAGGATTATGTTAAATAGCTACCATGTACATTGTCTCCATTTGTCATGCCAAGTCCAGTCTGTCAGAATCGCATGTTAAGGCATAAAATGGCATTTACCGTTTTCTCCAATGACCATTCTTAACCCCTAATTTTAGACTTGTTGAAGTAGCCTCTGGTTCTCGGAATACTTTGCGTCAGTTTCCAGACGTCTGAACTCATGGCCGGGAACCACAATCCCATAGCTGACCCTCTCTTTTCCCAGAGGATAGGAGAACTGCTGAGAAAGGAGATCCACCAGTGCATGGATACGTTTTACTGCCCTGTGGTGAAGTGAAACATCCAGAGGAAGCTTTAATGAGGTCGGGCTGTAAAAAGCCAAGCACGAATTTAAGCGAAGGCATTACGCACATTGTTCTAAAGGCACCTCTAGAAAATAATGCAAGCAAAATAAACTTTGTCAACTATGTCAGGCTGGTGGATTGGTTGTAAAGTGGCACATTTTGTACAACAGATGTCTGCTAATGTAAATAAATATGTTTACTTCAAATCTCTCTTTGCTCTGATAATAGCTAGTGAAGAAAATTTGATTAGGGCCTCAAACATGCTATGTCACGAGCCAGCTGTGATGCAAATTACAGTGTAATAAATAACAAATTGGCTCATATAAACAAACATTCAGCATTTGACTGGATAATAAGTACAAATACTTCAGAGAATGATCAAAAGCCTTTCATGAAATGCACAAAATATTATTTAATCAAGGAAGACTTGTTGCTTTAAAGCACAAGACTTCTTTCATGTTACTATTTATAAATTTCATAATCACAGAGAAATCCATAACACAAAACCTAGTAGGTCTAAGTCATAAACAGTACTGGCCCTGGGAATAAACTGTCATTAACACAATTTACATTAGATTAAATGTCTTAAAAGAAGTATACTGTCATTGAAATGACTATAAACTGATAAGGAACTTGGAGGGATTTCTCCAGAGTGACACAGTATGGTCTTGCGTAAATCCCAGCACACATTAGGAATTTCTACAGAGCTGCATCTGAATCGTAATGCTGTTTGAGCCTGAAGTCTTTCAAACTTTTCGTCATGTAAATGATGTTATTTAATTTCCCAGACCCAATAGACTTTACAGCCAACACTAATCCCACCCCAACGTTTGGCCCCTACATTTGGAAATCCTAAATTCTAAAGAGATGTTTCTTTGATTACAGATTTCTATTCCGTTGCCTTAATCATGGTGCAGATCAGTTTTGACTGAATCAAAAATGTAAACAGTGGATCTTGGGACATACTAAAGTATAAAAAGCAATTGATGAAAGGGGCTTTAGCAACTGGACTATCAAGTGTTAGTCAACTGAAAGCCTCTATTCAAACGTTAATATTGAAACAATTTAGGTCCAATTACATAATCATGTCATTGCAACCCATTTTTCAAGACAATTTCCACCAAAGTTGAATTACTATGTAGACATGCATTTGGAGCAAAGTGTAAAAACAATGAGATTTTTTCTAAATGAAAATGTACATATCCTCATATCCCAAATTGTTTAATTGATTTAGTTTTTTCTCCTTTGTTTGAAGCATAACAATTTTTCCGGCATATACTGCCTTCTACAAACCACAACCCAGTCCAACATGTGTAGCCCACTATCCTGTACTAATTATCATGCTTGTATGGTTTGTATGTGGGGAACAGGAAGCTCCAGTAGCACACACACTGGGCATAATGTCTGTTTGGCCATGAGTTTGTTATTCAGAGCTAAAGAAGAATGCCATTAGGGAAGGCCAATGTTATTTTGCTCAGCTTTAGTTAAAAATGGCTGTGGACTGAGACCATTCAACTAATTTAAATCCTTGTCATTCTTTAGCAATAAAAATGTCTGTTTATTGAATCTGTCACAAAGTTAAAGATTGAGTACCTCAGGAGCAAAAACTGTAGGCTAGATTCACTTTAAGAGATAAGGACTAAACACATCAGATCAAAGCTTCTCATTAAAAAATGTTGACGATTTTAATAAATTGACTAACAATTGCATGCCCTCTTGATTTGATGTTTACCAGATATGTATTTCAAGGGTAATGGCATGAAAAGAGCTTTGTACACATGCTGCCATCATCACATGATCCAGTAACTCAAGCAGCTAATGTTGACAAAGGACAACATGTGTGAAACATCAGCCAGTGAGAACTCATTTCAAATAGTGGGTGTGACAAACTATCGTAGTGCAGCATTTTGGTTAGTTATTAGGTAGGCCTCATAACAAGTCTTAATTGCCTAGCTGATTTAAACAAAAGTGCGGGTGGCTAATGTGGAAAGAGAGAGCAAGCAATCACCATAGTTATAATATTGGAGAAAAAAATCTCAATTCATTACAGATGAATAAATAAGCAAAATTGGGATCTTGGACACTAAGTAAATACAGACCATTCCAAAGGAAGGCTGAGAGAAGAAAGAAGCAGGCCAGACATAAGTATACAATACACTTTAGAAACTAAAAACTGCAGGTAATATGCATCAAAAAGTGCTGTGATAGTGCGTGGTACAGTAGGAATTATATGGTATAGACTGTATGATAGCATGTATTCATATACAGATATTGTATAACACAAATTTGTAGTATTATCTGGTGTAGACACTCAACATACAGTAGAGAAATACATGAGAAACATCTGTGAATACATGCATGAGGGTGGTTTTAAGAATCAGCTCGCACGTACTTCTGATCTGCATGACAATGTAAGCAAACATATATTTTTTCAGTTGAAAGGACATATGCTGTATTCTCACGAAGAGACATTACATGCATTTATGTGAACAGAATGATTGTGACTTACTATAATCATAATATGTGAATCAATAAGTAATGAAAAAAAACTGTCAATTCTTCCTCCGTTACCAAACACTAAAACAGGGATTCACTTGAACATGATGCACGACGATAACTTAAAGAACTTCATCTAAACTACTATCAATAAGTTTATTTTATACAATATTTAATGTGTGTTGTGACAAATGTCATATCTCTAAAGCCACTGGAAACACCTGCTATCTGCATGATTTCAGCAGATTCATCAACATAATCATAATAGTTATTAACAATATAGAAAATATATCATGCAATATACGCAACACTAACAATAGATTACAGCGATCGTTGTCCCCAGAGATGTTGATTAACAAGAAATATTAGCAAAGAACAAAATTGACTTCACAGCAAAGTTCAGCATTTAATAAAGGTGTTTTCAAAAATTTTCATAAAGTGATAATGAACTTGAAGTATGCAGTAAACCTTTTGTGTAGGCCTAAGACAACTTGAATTTTGAAACAATACACATAACAAAGGACATATCTAATAGTGGACATTTCTCAGGTCAATGTTTAAATAGTAGTAACTCTGCAAACTGTAGACAGAAACATATGGATCTCAACATCTCTTACTTAAAACCACTAAAACATTTTAACCATAGCTTGATCAAATGCATCACACCATGGCAATATACATGATGACCTTAGGAATGCTTCCAACAAGTACAATAGAAGAGCTTTCTCAAATTGTTTCCATCAGTACTCACCATCCACCAGGTCTTGGCTGTCATGTCATAGCACAGCTGCCATTTCACAGCATTGTCTGCTGCCTTGTCAGCCATATGTGTGATGCTGGGAAGCTCCATTGGGAGATCAACATGTAACAGTGAAGCACAGACGATCAGCACGACTCTACAGTCTCACAGTCAGGCAGGAGTTACTGGCACACAGCCTCCAGCCCTCTCCGGCATCTCCCTGTGTCTCATCCTTCCTAACCTCCCTGCGAGGCTCTCAGTGAGATTGGGCAGTCAACAGAATGTGGGTAAAACCAGGGGGATTAGGACAGAACCAGCCAACTCCAGCCATACACACATACTTCACACACTAAATCCAGACCACCACCGCAATACCACCACAGGCTGCTAGAAAGACTCCCCCATGCCAGCTGTGCTAACACACACACACACATTGACATGGATAAATAGTACACCATGCACACATTTGGGGAAAAAAAACTCAAGAGTGGGACGTTATTTACAGAACAACATTACAGAACGTTGCAAAAATTATATCTACTCTAAAGAGGCATTGGAAAATCTTTATTTACCAGTAATACAAAATGCCCCATGTTCAAAATCCCTATCCTGAAAAACAATTGCCACCAAGTTACAATATAAGAAGACAGTCCTACACCAGCAAGAGCCTGTGCTTTAAACCTGTCAGGCCCCTTGCTCTACGGTTTTACGGGGGGTTATGATCAGGGCTTCTGGTTGAGTCTTTTCTCCCACAAACCCCCACTCACACACAAACACCCAAACCATTCAGTACTGACCAGGGAGCACCGATGGAGAGGACAGTATTGGGGATGTAAAGTAGCCTAGAATTGGATCAAAATCCTGTTGATCTGCCCTCGAGTAAGATGGTTCACCCTAATTGCTGCCAGCTCCTTTCAGTAAATTAGAATGTGTAGTTAAAATACGTACCTGGTAGAATAACAGTCAAAAGAACATACCCTCAGGGAGAATAACTTCTGACTCACACTAAGCACACAGCTGGTCTTAGATAACAAGTCTGGCTTCCTGCATTTTATTTATCATTGCATGCTTTCATCTGAGTTACGCTGCAGGAATTGAGCGATGGTTAGAGTGTGGAAATGAATCGCCTCCTCACCTTGTCCCAACTGCCAGCCTTTGACCCATCGACAAGTGGTATAACCACATAAATACTGAATGTGCATAGAAGAGGCAAGGCCTACTCTTCTGTCTTGTTATGTCTCAGTTTATCCCATAAATATATATGTGATCCGAGATGTCAGTGTTTTATGTGTTTCTTTTAAATTTCGTGAATATACAGAGCAACACAAAGGCCTAACATCATGCATTATGAAACTGCTGGAAAACTCAGACTCCCTTATTGTAATGCAAACATGAATTATTCAGCTTAAACTTGATTTTTTGAACTTGTGAAAGCTAAATGTTGTGATAAAAAAGTGAACTGATGGCATCAATCAAACCGTAATATTTTAGAGCCTGATATTGGGTCAGACACTTCAGATGTCTACTTAAGGGTTTTCTGAATTAGGTCATTTTAAATGGGGTCACTACAGACAGTGAGAAAAAGAATCATGCTGGCTAATTAACGATAGCATACAGTTGTATGCAAAAGTTTAGGCACCCTTGACAATGTGCAATATGAATCAAAACGAAATTAGACAGGTGCAAATTTTATTATTATTTTCTTTCAATCACTTTTAGGCACCCTTTCTGTCCCATTAATTTTCACACTTTTGATTTTATTTCAGTTGGACCTTATGTGTCCAATTATAGTGCAGAGCATTGTAAGTTTGAATGGGATCGATAGTTTAGTTTTTTTGTGAAAAAACATGAACCACAAACGCTGTGCTACATGAGCTGAACTGTGTGCAAATTGTGTTTGATTTTAGGTTGCATTGCCAGCTGTAAGTCTTGCTCATTGATCTGCATGAACGACCAAAAAACCTCTTGCCATGGGAGATTCCAAGTCACAGTTCAGCTCACGTAGCACAACGTTCGTGGTTCGTGGTTTAAAAGACGATACTGTCTTTTAAACTATCTTTTTAATAAACTGTTCTCAATGCTTCGGTTTGCATGTAGGGACCCTCATTATGCTACTGTGGAAGTATGATGCTATTTTGAGCCTTGTAAGTGGTATAAAATAGCCATTTATTTTTACTTCATTCATGCCCTTACAACTAGCTTTAAGGTAATTATCAGTTCGCACTAATACTGGGCAAGTTCGGTTAGCATGAAAACAGGTAGACTCAATACCCATGTGTTATTACCCCTAGGTTCATTTTGCATCGGAATTGTCCTTTAATATAATGTCTTCCCTTCTCCTAATCCTAACCTTAACCATTACAACACATGTGCTGGTACCACTTAATATAGTGTCTTCCCTTCTCCTAATCCTAACCTTAACCATTACAACACATGTGCTTGTACCACTTAATATAATGCATCACTTCCATGGGCCCATCAAAGAATTTCTGGCGATTCTGTGAAACTGCTACAATTCTGTGAGATCATGTTGCAAAAAGCAGGGGGCAAACAATTGTTTTCTGCTAGCTGTGCAAAGACCTGTTCAGTGGTAAAACCATTTAAAGCTCATATCGGATCTTCTCGCTCCGAATGTTTTTGTATTACGCAGTTTACAATGTGTGTCTCATTTAAAAGATTTATTTTGACCAGCTATTCCAATTAAAAATATTGTCACAGAAAACTTGCATTAACCCTCCATGACAACACATTTTTTGGTCGTTTTCACCTTTTTTTTGCATGCGTATGTTTTGCCAGGAAACATTCAGCGTGTAGCCTATTTGTGCCAATAAACATGCACTGTGAACACATGTATTTGTTCTCCGTTTAGCTCCATTAATTACAGTAGCATTAATAGGAATCAAATACCATTTTGTTCTGTAACTGTATGTTTAACTCACATTGCTTATTTACCTGTTTCTCTTTACCAAGTTAAACATGGTTTTATATTATCCCAAATTGTTTATTTTGAAGTGACAGTGCACAATTTTCCAAAATATGCATCTTGTAATGATCAGAACAGGACAGGTTTCCACAATAAATAAATAAATACAGTTTATTGAACTCAGGGCTGTAGAATGCAGATGGGCAAATCCGTTATAGGCAAGAACTGGGACAGGCAGGTTTCCGTAACACTATGTGGGTAGTTACAGCTGATCTCAGGCCAGGCAGGTTTCTGTTCATAGGGCAAGGTAGTCAGTTCAGGCCAAGGTCAGTACACAAACAGGGTAGTCAGATCGGGCGAAGGTTCGGTACACGCTGGAGAGAAGATCAAAGCAAAGGCACACAGGGATAATCCAAAAGGCAGAGTAATCAGTAATAGAAAAACGGGGTCAGACCCGGAATACAAAATCAGAAAGAGCACTTAGTATGTTGTCTTACTTACAATTAATAAATACCTCACAATGGTTGTGAGAGAACAGGAGGCATAAATACATACAGGGAGTAGCGCAGGTGATCAGAATTCCGGTGATTGAGACCTAACTGTGGTGCTGTGTTCATGACGGTTGGGTTCTTGGTTGCTATTGGTTATGGAAGCTGCTTTGTAGAATGGTGTGGTCATGGCCGTAACTACCATTGAGGACACCGAGGTCATGACCTCGGTATTTTTTCTAGAAGTGTCGAAAATAGCCGACGAAACAATTATCCTTGCATCAACGGACCGTCACGTGACACATACTTGCAGATACTGCTGTCATGTCAAAACAAAAGTAGTCGGCTGTAGCGGAGTGTTACCCAAAGCAATTAAAGAACGCAA
>JACXGM010019944.1:0-18106 GCA_016801145.1 Umbra pygmaea | reverse complement strand
ACCGTATATTCCAGTAGATGCTCGCAGACAATCGGTGGGACATGGAGGCATACAGTCAAGGGAGAAGCCCATCGGAACAAAATATTTCTTTCTCTATTTCTACTATGGTCTCAAGTCTCTACATGAGCAAGATTCGGGAATGCTGTCTATGCAAATGGGAGCAGATTCTTCAGGCGCGTCTAACATAAAAATTACCGCTGTCAGAGACGTTGCTCACATCACATCTACGTCATCACGCTCAGCTGAGGCTGCGCAGTATGCTCGGCTATCATTTTAAAAAGTTGTTCAATTGGGCTTCAAGCTCTCTCCGTTGAAATGAATGAGATCATTCCATCCTGTTATTAATACATCCATGTCATCAACAGACCTTCTGCTATCTGACATTGATTCATTTTTAGATTAGATTTTTTTTATTCTGACGGATTTGAAAATAAATCTGATATTCTAAATATATATATTATATTGTAGACAAAATTATATTTTGAACAATTTTATGAATTAAGGTGGAAAATTAAAAACCGTATGAAAAACTAAAACTTTATTTGAAGTAGCTAATATCATTTCATTTTCACGTGCTGTCAGTGGGTGGTGCTGCAGCACCCTCAGCACCCCTAGTTCCCGCGGCCATGCATGGTACGCAGTACCAAAACCCCAGAACAAACCACAACCACACAGAAACAACAGACCCAGACAGAACCAAACTGGTAAATTTATTTATTTAACCAGGTAAGTTGACTGAGAACAATTTGTCATTTGCAGCAACGACCCGGGTAGGCCACATAAAATACAATGTACAATAAACAGGCAAAGCAGTTAAATACAATTAAAAAGCAAGAAGAAAGCAACACAATCACATAAAACAAACACAGTCAGTAAAAAAAAAATATTCTAGGAAATTTCTAAAATCCCCTAATGGCACCAGATCCTCCAATTTAAAAGTACATTGTAATTAATTTCATAAGTGAGCATTATGGGCACTGGCCCAGGGCCCCAAGCGCACTTGGGGCCCAAGCAAAGTAAAAAAAAATTACATTTCAGAAAATGACACCATGTATAACTAGAGAAAAGGCATGCTGATAATTGTATTAATTTAAATAGAATTATATAATAGGCTCTGTGCAAGTGTAGTGACAAACTTCAGTTTTTGTCTAGAAGTCGGCAAATCAGTTTCCGGTTTTATTTCCTGTCCTCATCCGCATTGGTAAACACACAACAAGATGAGCGATGCTGTTGTACGGAAAAAGAAATATAATGTACGTGACTTATTTAAGTTTCAAGGTAATGTGGGTGGGTCTAAAGAACACTGTTGTGTGCCACTTTGCTCGGCTTCAGGTCGTTATAACAGCCAGTTGAGCTTCCACTGCTTCCCGAAAGACACCTGCCTTGGTGCGCGGTGGCTGCACAAAATAAGGAGGGTGGAATTTTTGGTGACCACCCACACCAAGGTATGCAGCCGACATTTCCAAGACAATTAAATTCTCACTACTGCTAAGGGTAGACGGGTTTTAGCAGCCGGCTCTGTTCCTTCGTTATTTGAGTGGAATAACTAAATCAAGAAGTCACGGCCCGTGTTTGGGAGCGCTGATCTTGACCACCAAGTCCGGAACATGACCCAGCGGAGCCAGAAGAGGACATCGAGCAACCCGTCATGGTACCAATGGTCGTGGACCACGACTATGGGGCCAGCAGTACCGTATGTGTGGACCGGGAGCAGTATGAAGATGTGTTGAGGGAACTCGAGGCGCTGAGAGAGCAGCTCCAAACCTATCATCTTAATAACTCCTTTGGACTAAAACGGTTTGCTTCGTATCATGAAGACATCAGATTTTACACTAGGTAAGATAGTTATTAGATCAACAGCTTTTCTTAAATGTTTAGTAATTATTTCCTCTTTCTTCTTAATGCTATTTTTGACCTTGTATGACAAGCCAACTCATTATAATTGTAATACTGTATTTTAGATTCCCCTCATACGAGCATCTGATGGCATTTTGGAACCTGATTGAGGCAGCAAAAGCCAAAATAGTGAGGGTCACCAGAGCAAAGAAAACTTACGCCACTAGCACAGCAACAGAAAGCCCTTTAACCAGACAACTGTAAGTACCCATTCCCACCTAAAACATATGCCTAAGCATTAAAAAGTTGGTAATGAACTAACACTCATTAAACAATTCTCCCCTCAGAAACTGCTGCAAATAGATGAGCTCTTCCTCTTCCTGACATACCTGTCCGCTGGCTGTACCCAGAGGGAGTTGGGTCATAGATTTAACATCCATCGAGCAACAGTCAGCCGAATCATCGTGAACTGGGCCAATTTCCTCTACAGCTTACTGGGCTCAGTCTGTATATGGATGTCGCACACAGCTGTGAAGGCCCATCTTCTACGTGACTTTGATGGCAGCTACAGTGACACACAAGTAGTCCTCGACTGTACAGAGCTACGGTGTCAAACACCTTCATCCCTGCTTCTTCAGAGTGAAGTTTTCTCCACCTACAAGTCTCACTGCACCTTTAAAGCCATGGTGGGCATGTCCCCTCACAGAGCCCTGAGTTTTGTATCAGCACTCTTTGAGAGTTCCATGACTGACAAGGAGGTGTTTCGTCAGTCAGGGATTACACCACTTAAAGCCTGACATGGCCATCATGGTTGACAAGGGATTCTTGGTGGATGACCTTGTACCTGGGACAGTTCATTGTCCTGCCTTCCTCTCCAAGAGGGCCCAAATGTCAGAGGTGGATGTTTTGAAGACGCAGTCAATTGCCGTCTGAGGGTGCATGTCGAGAAGATGATCAGAAAATTTAAAGAATATAAACTCTTTGATAGTGTTATCCCCATAGAAATTAAATCTATGGAAGCCTTATTGAACTGTTTTGCTTTGTCATTCGATTAGTACACAAAGAAATGGCGAATGTCGTTAGTTGTCACGGTAACAACATGCGCCAGTGGGGTTGTAAAGTGTGTCGTACTCAGAGACTGTAAAAAATATGGACAGCATGACTGTGACGTCACCCATTGGTTTCTGAAAAGCGTTTTTGAAGCTCATTGTGGGCGGAGACGGTCGTCGCCATCTTGGTACCGCGTCACTCAACGTCAATTTCGGATAACCAAAAATGGTCAAAGAGGTGGAGCGTGGGTGGAGCTGAGGTGCCTGGTTGCTGATGCCATGCCCGCCGAAGTGTGACACTATTAAGTTAGCAAAGGCTAAGTAGCTAATCTAAATGCTACCAGTATGCTACTTAGCATTGCTAGCGGTTGCTAGTCGGCGGTTGCCCATCACCTTAACGTTGTGTAATTTTGTGAGAAATTCTTTGGAAGACGATGAAACCATCAGGTTTTTAATGTTTTAATAAATAAACATAACTAAAGTCTGTCAATAATTTCATGGATATACATGTCAAAAACCTCAAATAGCTAATTAAATTTATTGTAGGGCTGGACGATATCGAGGTGTCGGTATATTAGAGTTTTGTTCTGAGAAAGATGTGAAAAATTTCTTTATCTTGCGAATGTGTTTCTGCACATGTATACTTAAAAACAACAGCCATCCGTCGCGCTCTCTCTTCCCCAGTAAAGCTCCCTTACCCACAGCGGTCCTTAAGCTGGATTCACACCAGGTCCGGCAAACTGGTTGCATTGCGGCGGAAGTCTATTCATTTCAATAGGAAGGAATGCGGACCGCTGCAGCAAATCTACCGGAACCGGCAAAGTGTGGATGCGGTGCAGCGGGTGTGTCGCAAGAGCTGAAATAATCCAACTTTTGCAGTGCTTTGCCGTACGGTGCCAGAACTGGAACATGATTTACCTCAGAGAAAGAGCTAATATGTCACTTTCATCTATGGGTGTGTGAGATTGCAAGACAAGCTTTGACAGCTTAGTAGATAGTTTTCGTATTGTCAATTAATACTAAACTGAAAACAGCTCCTGTCAGTCGCCTTGCTGGAGATGGACAGTTTGTATGCAATGTTGCCCACCATCTCGTAGATGCGGAAGATTGATTACAATGTTAATTGCAGTGTACAAGTGTGTCTGCATTACGATGCCTTACAGGGATTTTTTGCCGTGTCTTGTGTGAATCCAGCTTTAGTCTGGGTTAAACGCATGTAAATGTCAAACATTTTAACTAATCAGTCCTCAACAGCCTTGCCCGTCTATATTAGGCATCTTAAAGAGGCAGTCAATCTCATAATGGTTAACAGTGAAGAACCATAAAGATAATATACTTTAGATTAACCATTCTTTTTTAATAGATCAAATGCTTAACGAATGACTTTCATCTGCATGCATAACTGCATTAAAATGATTGCGGCCAGAGGTACTGTAGTCAGTAGCCTACTCACACAACTAAACCTTTCCAGCACACGATCACGCATTGGAACAGAAGTGTACTCTGAACGAGAATTCAAGCAGCTGTTGCCTCCAGCAGACACTTTCAGCAAACTGCTGCAGTAACATCCTTTTTTCCCTGATCGTTTTTAAATAAACTCAGAGCAGCAAAATTAGAGCAAATCTTAAATGTAAAGACGTAAATGTAGGCACAAATGCAACGTGATCTCTCAGAAATCCGTGCTACTACCACGGATACTTAACTTCAAATTCCTTGGAAGTTTCACGGAATGGCTGAATATTCCGTGGCATAACCACGGATCCTTAACTTCTAAATCCGTGGCAGTTTCACAGAATCGCAGCATGACGTAGCAGAGTGTAAATAGCGTAGATTTTGCAGGTTGGTAGGTTGGGGATGGTGGGCGGCCATATAAACATGCGACTCACATACCAAAGGTTGCGAGTTCAAATCCATGTGGACACTTTGCATATATTCTGTTTTCTATACCAACGCGATGCAGACGGGTTGCAAATGTGCTTTTTTATCATTTTTTTACTCACTATCACCATGGTTACAAACAATGAATTATGACATAATACAAGTTACATCGAGTTAACAACAAGGTTTCTATGTGGTTAAGGTTAGGTTATGGGTTTGGGAAAGGCTTACATCGAATTAACAGCAAGGTTTCTGAGTGGTTAAGGTTAGGTTAGGGGTTTGGGAAAGGCTTACATCGAGTCAACAGCAAGGTCTCACTGTGCGCCAATCGCAGGCTTTTCCGTGAAACTGCCACGGATTTTGATCCGTGTTCATTTCACAGAATTTTCAGGCATTCCGTGGAACTGTCACGGATTCTGATGTTCATACTCCGTGGCAGTTTCACAGATTTCTAAGAGATCAGGCTGCTACTGTACTATTCTTCCGGGTGCCATCTACAGTATAGCTAATGTAGAATATGGCAGGAGGAACGCCCCGGACAGTTCACGGGTGTACTGCAGAATATGGCACGAGGAACACCCCCAGAATGAGCCGAAATCATGGCCAACATTCATCTTTCTTGACAGCAGCAACTTACCCTGGAAATCCAGAGTTCTCGCGAGAGCACAATTTGAATTTGCTCAGCAAGTTACTCTGGCACCGAGTAATGCTGCTCATTAACTATGCCCTTGTAGCCGAGCTGCACCAATCACATTGGTGTATCTGATATAGGCGGGCCAGAGGCATGTTATAAACAGATGACGACAGCTCTGCGAGTGCGACCTCAAGTCATTAGTAAACATTGTAAGATCGCTATGGATCTACACCAGTTGTTGTAAACTGCTTTGACCGCTACAATGAACGAGTTAGACTTGGCTTTTTGTCTAAAAGAGGAACTTTTTAAGAATGACGTTTTTGCTGTTTTGCAGACTGGATACGGCAAGGGTTTAATCTACCAGTTAGCTCCACTATAGGGTTAGCGAAAACCCACTGGTGATTGGTCGTAGTGTTATCCAATTGCGTACAGTGAGATTTTCAAATGCACGCTTGGTGCCGCCCCTCAAGTTGAGTCATTTACATCACTCGATCCCAGACCCTTAATCGCAACCGTACATCTCAGAATTTCTTCAAAATTATGTTCTCAGGAAACTATTTTGAAAACCTGAATTACGTTATATGCCAACATATTTAGGGTTTTTTACATTTGAACTGCACGTTTTGTTATTAGGCTATATTTGTACTTCAATTATGTTGCTCCGGTACATTTTGTTTACTGGATTTATGCGAGAACATTCCATACATTCCGTACATTCCATAGCGTTCGAAATTATATTGCAACATTCACAGTTAAGGTTAGGTATGAGGTTACTAACGGTTAAGGTTAGATATGACGTTACTGAGGTTAAGGTTAGGATTAAGGTTAGGGTTAACATTGCAAAAAAACGACAATCGTCTGTCTGCATGATGCATGCAATGTAGAACAAAACACGCACAAAGTGCCGATCTGGATTTGAACTCGCGAACACTGGCATGCAAGTCGCGGATTTATATGCCCATCCACTATCGCCGACCTCCGCCCTAGCAAAAACTGTGCTATTTACATGCTACGTCATGATTTTCATATGTTCATATTTAACGTTATTCGAGTGTTCAATTTAGTTCCCTACAAACGTAATTGACTCTCTCATACGTTCATATTTGACATATTTCGGATTTACAAAATACGTATTTCATGTGATTTAGGGCTGCTTAATCGTTCAGGATTTGGGTCTGGATTTTTCCAGGCTAGCAGCAACTGGCATATAAAGAAAGTTTTGTCTCTAAAGTTTATAACGATTGAATTTCTAGCGGAAAATGGATACTACAGTTGTGCTTTCTGTCTTCAGTTAAAGCATGCAACCGATAGTTTGTTAGTTCCTACATAACGAATGATCATTGTTCTGTGCATATCCCTACCGTACACACTGCTGAGCTGTGTGGTACATTGGTTGATACGCTTGAATATTGAAATACATGTTGAACCACAAATTATTTCGTAGCCCACTTTAGGAATAGCTGGTCTATAACAACAGTAACAGAACAAAAATATTGACTGTGGGGGGTGCGCCGTTTGTAAAAACGTGCATATCGCGCGCGGTGTATTCGCTAAAATACGGTACTGTACAACATACTGTAAAAAATACTGTATATCATATTTTATCAAAAAGCTCCAAATCATATCACAGGAGAAAATGACATGAATAGATTTCTACATTTCGCAGAGATTTCATTACATTTCATGAAAAGAATAGACACAGTAAATTTGACAGGGCACCCTGCTGGCCCAGTGCCCTGGGAAAGTGCCCAGTAAGCCCGTGCTTTAATCCATCCCTGTATCTCTGTAGCTTTACCCCCATGTTCGTATCTCACTATATCTTTATCTGCCCACCAGGCACTGAACCTATTTAACTCTGCCCAGAAATTCACTCCACTCATTCATCCCACCCAATGCTCTAAACACCCCATTCTCAAGGCATTCTCCCGAGCTCTCATACTGCTTTTACTCTGTTCAGCTGGGGATGTTGAAAGAAACCCTGGTCCGCCAACCAATACTGCCATCCCCACCCCCCAGGTGCTCTCTTACGTAGACTTCTTCAACAGTAAAAATCTTAGGTTCATGCATATTAATATCAGAAGCCTACTTCCTAAATTGGATTTATTCACCGCCATTGCACACTCAGCTAACCCTGATATCCCAGCCGTGTCTGAATCCTGGCTTAGGAAACCCACTAAAAATTCAGAAGTATCAATCCCTAATTATAATATTTACCGTCAAGACAGGACCACTAAAGGAGGCGGAATCATACTCTACTGTAGACAGGCACTACAGTGCTCTTTTATCTTATTTAGGTACTTGCCGAAACAGTTTGAGATTATACTTTTGAAAATTCATTTTTCTAGAAACAAGTCCCTCACGGTATCCACCTGTTACAGACCCCCCTCTGCACCCAGTTGTGCCCTAGATAACCTCTGTGAATTGATTGCACCCTATTTATCTAAAGAGTTTTTACTGTTAGGTGACTTAAATTGGGCTATGCTTAATGCTTCACACAATTTACTGTCCAAACTCGATGCCCTCAATCTCACGCAAATCATCAATGAACCCACCAGGTACAACCCAAAATCCACAAACAAGGGCACCCTCATAGATATTGCCCTAACTAATATGCCCTCTAAATACACCTCCGGTGTCTTCAGCCAAGACATCAGCGTTCACTGCCTCATTGCCTGCGTCCGTAATGGGTCTGCAGTTAAAAGGCCTCCCTTAATCACTGTCAAACGCTCCCTAAAACATTTCTGTGAACAGGCATTCCTATTTGACTTAGCCCAGGTACCCTGGAAGGATATCGACCTTATCCCTTCAGTAGAGGATGCCTGGTCATTCTTTAAGAATGCCTTTCTTGTTGTTCTAAACAAACATGCCCCTTATAAAAAGTTCAGAACTAAGAGTAGATACAGTCTGTGGTTCACTCCAGAACTCACCACCCTTAACCAACTTAAAAACATCCTGTGGCGTACCGCCAGAGCCGGCACCAGCCGAGTGGTGATGAGGGGGCATCTGAAATCCCGAGAGGGGGCGATCACATTAACGCACATAATGCATATGTCCCCACCACTTTTTGCAAGGGTCGATATTGTCCCCACCACATTTTAAAACATATTCGGGCCATGGATTTACCAATAGGCTACAAAAAAATAAAACAGCTCTGCGAACTATTACGCGGATACTGTTACGACGTCCCATGGTGTAGCGGAGAGAGAGAGACAGGTGCGAAGGAATGGCAATGATAAATGATATTTATTCTAGTACTCATAAAACAAAACTGCCACGTGGGGCTGAAACAGAAATAATACCGACCACGAACTACAACCAGCATACGGACATGTAACAGGAACAATGAATTACATTGACATGGAGGAAACACCAAGGTTATATAAGACATCAAACGAGGAACAATGAACAACACCTGGGCATGACATTAACTAGACAGAGATCTATTGGTAGACAGAACAAGGGAATAAGGGGGCGGGAACATACACCAAACAGAATCTCCTTGCAAACCTGGAAAACGCAAGACACATAAGGGACACTAGGGGGAGCCAAACAGAACACTGAACATACATGGGGAAGCAACGTAAAGGGAACATAAACAGAACCACCGTGCAAGCACTGAACTCCAAACAAAGGCAGACATCTACAGGTGGGACCTAACTAAACAAAAGAGGAGTCCATATAGCAGCCCATTACAGATACAGTGTTGCCTTGTGGCTCGCGCAGTCTTCACACAGATGCGTGCTTCAATCCATTGCGGAGACTTAGCTATTCATTCTGGTGAAATCACAAGACAAAATGTGCAAAACAGATCCACCCACTCACATACACACACACACACAGTATATATTCCAATTAGACTTTTGGGGAACAGTGAAGAATCATGCATTTGTGAAAATTGATTCTATTAAGTTTTGAACCATTTCACACGATTAACTTTTAACTTTTAATGACCAAAAACACCAAGCCCTAAAATATATTTATATGAAAGGGGCAAGTTCACAAGAGAAATTGTATTTGTAACAAATAGTAAGTACTTAAAGGAGAATTCCGGGCGATTTCAAAACGTAGCTCTGTTGTTTGCATATCAGAAGTGCTGTCCATAGCGTTTATATCTCAAACAATCTGTAATGCCAAAACCGTGTTTACCTTTTGCTGCCACTGATTCCTTATAATAAACACAGCGAGTTTAATACGTAATATAATACCTCAGTTTACATCCCATTTTCCAGTGAGGTCCACACTAGTCGATTGTCGAAGTCATACAATTCAATTTTCCAAAACAATATTATTTTTTTTCCCCAAAAAAACTATTTGCGGTGGTAATGTCCAAATAATGTAGTGAGTCAGCCAGGTAACCTGACACTGTTTCCTCAACAGTGTAGCTTAGTTACCTCTGCTCATGCGCGATAACTCTTGAACTCTTGGGAGCTGTGAATGCAAGTGTCTGTTTACACCCGATCAAAGTAGTTTATGGATATAACCACGGCAAATTGTTTTTTTTTGCGGAAAAAAAACTTTTTGAAATATTGAATTGTATGACTTCGACAATCGACTAGTGTGGACTTCACTGGAAAATGGGAAATAAACAGAGGTATGTACACAAACTTATTTGTTCAAACTCGCTGTGTTTATTATAAGAAATCAGTGCAAATGGATATGGACTAGTAATGACATTTTGAACATGTTTAGTGGCTCAAAGCACGCTTTTTAACTTGCCCCGTAGATGCGTAATGGTTGTCTTTTGGCAGCAAAAGGTAAACACGGTTTTGGCAATACAGATTGTTTGAGTTATTAACGCTACGGACAGCACTTCTGATATGCAAACAACAGAGCTACGTTTTGAAATCGCCCGGAATTCTCCTTTAACAGAAATAGAGAAGCGTCAATCACATTAAAACAAAACAAAGAAACATTTTACTGGTTTTTTTACCATTGCATATAACTTCAGAATATAAAAATATTTAGTTATATACCTTTGTCTAAATTAGATTAGTTTTTGTGAGTAGATTAGTCCACTATTATTATTACGTCATGCTGACTGAACTATATCAGCTGTCAGTAAAAATCAAACTGTTGCTGAAGTTCTCTGAAAATGCCCTTCAAGAAAGCCCTCACGCATTACATTGACATTCCACCCGGAATGGCGCGACAAAATTACACAACAAAGTGCTGTGAGCTGCTATCAGCAACAAGATTCCACAGCCTCAAATGCAACAATATCATGTTCTAAAACAATTTTGTACATTTGAATTAGTAGGCTATGTAGGTCTATTAATCTCATGTCTTAAAGATCATACAACCGTTTTCTCTAGAGCTACTTTCTCTACAGCCGGGTAATTCGCATTCTAATAATAATATGCCTATTTTACCAACATCGAAATGGTTTTCTAAGATTTTACATTTACATAACCTAAATAATTACATAGCCTATATCACCTTGCAATTACCATATGGTCAATATCTGATTATTGTGAATTCTTTTTAAAACGTCCTGACATGCTAGTTAAACCTGCCTTTCTTTTGTGTTCGGTTTTCAAAAAAGCCACAGTCATATTTTAGCAACTTCAGATCTTCTGTCTTTATATGTTTTACCATTATGATAAATATTCATCAATTCATAGGCCTAATACTAAAACTGTTCAGATCAAGTGCCCATTTGAGAATGCAGCTCGTCGGGATCATAGCATATCTCAAAGGTGTTCCCCCACTGCACGGAAATGAAAATATTTTTGCGTTTGTGATTATTAATAGCCTAATACTTTATCAACTTTTAAGCTGAATTATGATCTGCTTCATAAGACTTGTGATTAAACATGTGCGTTTGTAACCAGTGTTTTACGCATGTTATATTTTACTGGCCATCATCCCGTAAATGTCCCAAAGTTGGTCATGAACCATCCCAGACATTTTCAGGATGCCATGTATTTCGAGCCCTGGTCAGACGACAGAAATAAGAGGATGAAATGGGATCAGATCCAGATGGATTAAGCTGTGATAAAGCATTCTTGTTTATTTTTGTTAATATTCACTCTAGGAAGAAAATGCATTTGGCAAATGGGATTTTTTAAATAGCATATTTTATCATAAAAATTCATTTAACATTAATGGTGGTCTGAGGGGGCGGGAGAGTTCCGGTGAGGGGGCGTCGCCCCCTCAAGCCCCCCCATGGCGCCGGCCCTACGTACCGCTTTAGCGTCGAATAACCCCCACGACCGGCAACTTATCAAGGAAACCAGGAACCGGTACACACAGGCGGTTCGGAATGCTAAGGCTAGCTTTTTTAAACAGAAATTTTCTACCTGCAGCACTAATTCCAAAAAGTTCTGGGATACAGTAAAGTCTATGGAGAATAAGAACACCTCCGCACAGCTGCCCACAGCCCTAAGGCTAGATAATTCTGTCACCCCCGATAAGTCCTCCATAGTTGAGAACCTCAATAAACATTTTGCCATGGCAGGTTGCTTTCCATCTGGCAAATCCCACCCTAACTAATAGCTCTCCACCCTCTGCAGGCTCCACCCAAAGACGCCCACGTTTCTCCTTTACCCATGTCCAGACAGCTGATGTTCTCAGGGAGCTGCAAAATCTTGACCCCTTCAACTCCGCTGGACTAGACAATCTGGACCACTCCTTCCTAAAACTGTCTGCGGTAATTATCCCTACTCCCATCACCAGCCTTTTCAACCTCTCCTTTGATCCATCAGAGATCCCTAAACACTGGAAATCTGCTGCAGTAATCCCTCTATTCAAAGGGGGGGACAGTTTAAACCCAAATTGCTACAGACCGATCTCCATCCTGCCCTGCCTCTCTAAAATCTTCGAAACCCTTATTAATAAACAAATTATCCACCATTTCGAATCGCACCACAGCCTCACTGACATGCAATCTAGTTTCCGAGCCGGTCGTGGGTGCACCCCAGCCACACTCGAGGTCCTAAATGACTTCATAACCGCTACCGACCATAGACACTACTGTGCAGCAGTCTTCATTGACCTGGCCAAGGCTTTTGATTCTGTCAATCACATCATCCTCCTTGATAGATTAAAGAACCTGGGTTTTTCTACTGACTGCCTAGCCTGGTTCACAAATTATTTCTCTGACAGATTTCAGTGTGTCAAGTCAGAGGGCCTACTCTCCAGACCTCTGGATGTCTCTATGGGGGTTCCTCAGGGTTCAATTCTCGGGACGACTCTATTTTCTGTATACATCAATGATGTTGCTCTTGCTGCAGATGACTCTATGATTCACCTGTATGCAGATGACACAATTCTTTATACATCTGGCCCGACGTTGGACTCTGTGTTAAAAAACCTTCAAGTAAGCTTTAATAACATACAACATTCCTTCCGTTGCCTCCAATTACTTTTAAATTCTACTAAAACGAAATGTATGCTCTTCAAACGATCACACATTGCACCTGCCTGCCCACCAAATACCACCACACTTGATGGGTCCGTGCTGGAATATGTAGACCACTACAAATACCTAGGTACAGTGCCTTGCAAAGGAATTCGGCCTCCTTGAACATTTCGACCTTTTGCCACATTTCAGGCTTCAAACATAAAGATAGAAAACTGTATCTTTTTGTGAAGAAGCAACAACAAGTGGGACACAATCATGAAATGGTTGGGCTAAGTTCATAACTTTTGGGAAGTTCCTCAGTAAGACACTAATGAACAGGTAAATTAAGTTCTGTAGTTTTAGAATGTTTCCCATTGTTCCAATTAAAGTTTTTCGTTTTTCAAAGCTCACTGGTAAGTTAATAACTTCTTTTACTTGGTCATTATGGGCGTACTGAGGAACTTCCCAAAAGTTGTGAACTCAGCCCAACCCAGAAAAGTAATCTATTACTGTATTTATGCCCATCTCTGTCACAACCAATTTAGTTGCTGTGAAGGTACTGTACCCTGGTCTGAAACCAGACTGTTGTCTGATAAGAAAGAGTGCAGCTGAACATTTACTAGGGACTTTAAACTTTTTGCAAGACCATTTAGAGATATGTTAAAATGGATGTAGGTCACCACCATCCCCACGTTTGTGTTAGGGCAACACAAAAGTGTTTTTCCAAATCTTAGGTATAACCCCAGATGTCAATGTACGGTTAAAAATATGAGTAAGTGCACCAGAGATAATTAGTGCATTTCTAGCCAGTAGCCCTGGGTCAAGACTTACAGCCCCTGTTGATTTTTTTGTGTCTATAGCTAGCAGGGCTGTGCACAGACATTTTGGGGGAAGGGGCTCAAGTTAAAAGAAAGGGCAAAGAAGTAAACATGGCATTCTCAGTCATTTTACTCATGGACACTGCAAGTAAACCAGGCCCCCATGAAGAAATATAGGCTATGTCTGAACCCCCATCCCAAATAATTTCATATTATTATCATATTACTATAAAGATCAGAACAGTGTCTGCAGTCCTCACATTCCAATACCAGATTGTTTTTAATATTGTGTTCTCTCTAACTAATCAACCAAATTTGACAAGCTATTTCATCCAAAACTATAATAAGAAAAATTGAAAAGCAGCAATTTCATAGTAGTTACTGATTTACAGTTTATATAAAGAAATCAGTCAAATAACTCAATCAAAAAAAAGCATCATGCAAAACTTGATGTATTGAAAAAATATAAAAATGCTATATTTACAGTTTATGTCCCTTATTACATGGTGCATGTGTATTCTCATCATGGGAAATCCATTTAAATATGTTGTGAAGAGAATCTTTATTCCGAATACTAGAAAATAACAAACAGAACTCCAGCATGGAGATTCCACAATACATAGACAATGAACAACACATGTCAGGCTTAAATACACAGAAAAATGAGAAGTAATCAGTCCAAATAAGAAAAGCTGTGTCTAACTACTAATGCGAAACAGGTGAAGTGACAAAAGAAAGTGGCATATCCCTTAATGGCCACGGTGTGGCGCCCATGCACCATGAATGTCATCCATAGATCAGGGCTTAATTTATTTATTAAAATGACCTAACTTTACCTCTAACTTAGGAAAAGTAACTGAAATTGTCTAAATGTTTGTTTAGTATAAATGTAGGGTTTAAATCAAGAAGTAGATGTTGCACTATTAACATGACAGATTATTAAACTACGTTATTAAGTTAATAAACCAATGTTTCAAATAACTACATAAACTGGACAATGAGCCACAATAGGGGTTTCATATTAGTAGTTCTCCTCATTTTCCTTATCTCTCTCTAGTTGCTTGCTACTTATTTAAAAGTTAAACAGTATAATAGACCAGCTAGCCAGTAACTTGTGTCTAAAAACAAGTTAGTGTGTGTCAAGCATTACTTACTAATTACTGAATAGTCAACTCACTGTGCTGGTGTGAGAATCCTTCCCTTGCCTGAACGTAAAGTTGTGTTGGAACAAAACATTTACTAGTTGGGGTGGTGCAGGGCCCTTAAATATCTTGCAATTACATTTTAGAAAATTAATGTGAATGGTTTACAATCATGTAATATTTTAGAATAAAAAATATATACTGTATATATTTTAAATGTAACACCAGCCATGAGGGCATTTGTTGAGTCTGAAGAGAAAAGGGCAGGGCTTCATGTAGGGCTTAACAAACCAAATGTTAAGTACAGGCCGGCAGCTAAAGATAATGAATATGCCTACTATAAATTGAATATTTAGTAGTATTAATGTATTAGAATTATGTATTCTGACTAGTATGTTACATTACACTGTAGCTACTGTGAAAACCTTACTTGCTAGTTAGCTGTCACATCCGGCCCAGGGTGGGCTTGAATGAAGACATGAACTGAGAGATTGGACTCTTTATATATTTATAGGTCTTTCTGTTAATATAGTTTGTGTTTATATAATGCCATCGAAGCTTTGTTCTATTTTGTATATGGATATCTGTATTATTCCTATATGTATATGGAGTGTGGCGCCATCCCTTGTTCACCTGGTGTTCTAGGCAGGCATCGTAATATTCCGTAAGTGGATCATTAGGTTAATTACACACAGCCGGTATTCTTTGCTCTCTCTATTTAAGCCCAGGTGAACAAGGGTGGTCGCGGTTCATTAATGGAGTTATATGTTGGATATATCTTCCTTGGTTGCCGTAAGTACTGAATATTTGTACATACATTGTAAACATATCTACAATCGTGTCCACCCCACGTTATTGGTCATAGTCGTATATGTGGTCCAGTCAGTTGTGTGACTAGGCTTTATGTTTCGTGGCATATTTGTAGTGTGTATTTAGTATTATTTATACTGTGTTTGTGTTTGTATATGGGTTTTGTTAGGCGCCGATCTCTGGGCGCTGGAAGAGCGGTAGGCACTTGGTTAATCATTGCGCATGAATGGTGCACTAGCTAACGATCCACACCGGTGCGTAATGAGTAATCAAGATGCCTATTTAATCCCAGCGTTCCGGAGGTTCGGCGTGTGTTATTGTGAGTATTACTCCTGTCATGGAGGAGAGGAGATGTAGAGAGGGTTTAAGAGCTGCTGTGCTGTATATCTGTCGTAAGGGCATACATACTTGATTGAGCCTTCACCTCGTTATGTGTTGTAGAGTGTGTATGTGTCATTGTTAGAACCAGGCATACGCTACATGTATTAGACGTGTCTATGCCACGGTTAAGAGCATAGTACTTTTATATGTAGATGTTGTGCAGTTCCAATGACATATTTGTATCAGTTGTTCCAGTACAGTCTATTCCTCTCCATCTTATATTCATTAAAACATCAAGAATGCTCCTCCCTGCTTTGGTCTCCGTTCCTCTCCTCTACTCAAACACCATCTGTCGTGACAGGATCAAAGCATCAGCCAGGTAGGATACATGCTATAGAGTTACATATAATGGCAATAGTTTGCTTCAGTTTCTTATATTTAATTGTTTTGACTGGAATTCTGTTGTCATAATAATAGCAGCCTTTAAATTCAAGTTCAAAATAGTTTAGCTCTTTTGTCAGTGCGTGCTACAGCAATGACTCCTTTCTGTCCCCGTACTGGGCCCAACCCACTGCTGTGCTGGTCCCCACGTCGCTGCTGTTTGTGATTACATTTCCACCTGGTGAAGCCAGCTTTCATCTCCAGGGGTCTTTACATTCTCCATTCACAAGACCACCGAACTGTATTGATGCTACACAAAGACTATGGTAACAGCTCACCCATCGTATCTTCATTGTTGGACAATAATTGAACACTGATAAACAAAGTGATCTTAATACAATGGGCTGTGTACCTTCAGATTCCCACCCAGTACAGCCAGAAGAGGTTTGGCCACACCCCTGAGTCTGGCCTCTCTCTAGGTTGCCTCCTAGGTCCCACCTACCAGGGAGGTTTTCCTAGCCACTGTGCATCACTTGTGTTGCTTGCTCTTGGGTGTCCCGGTCCGGGTGTCTGTCAAAGCACTTTGTGACAACGTCTGTTGTAAAAAGGGCTTTATAAATACATTTGATTGATTTGATGAGCACCCTTTGAGCATTTAGGGTTAACTGCCTTGCTCAAGGACAGAATAATGTTATTTAACTTCAGGTCAGGGATTAGATTTATAAAGGGCACCTTCACTTTGATTCTTTGGTGTGGGGCTTAAGAACATTATGGGGCTCTCCAGAAACACCACTAGGCAAAAGCGCTTGTTATAATCAAGTCATAATTTGAATAGTCCCTTGCCAGATGAAGTAATCCTGGAATGGCCACTGTGTATTTTCTACCTATCTACTGTGTGGTCAGAGCAGGCATAATGTTTTTTAATTGGTTCTTGATTTATGACTCTGGTTCCTCCATTGTTAGACCTTCCCACAGTCTGAGTAGTCTATATTACGCACTCAAAAAAGCAGATGTGTTGATAATAGAAAGGTTAAAGATGAAAGTTTCTGTGGTTATATTGATTCTGAGTGAAACAATTTGCACTTTGGCTCAAGGTAAGAACTTGATTTTTACCAATTTAAAGGGGGGATTTCAAGAACACCTTAGTCCACTGTGTTATCATATGGGCACGTTTCAATATCTCTGTTACAGAAAAACTACATGAATTTCACGTGAAAAATCACATGTGGTTCCCATGTGGGCATGTGGTTTTTAGACATTTCACATGTTATTCACATGATTTTACATGTTGAAAGATTAACAACACATGGTGTCACATCAACTTCAAATGTATCCACGTGTTCACATGTAATCACGTGTTCACATGTAAAATTAATGTGGTTTTTCTGTAAGGGGAACCCTCTCTTGCCATGTGGCACTGTCTTTAAATATCATAAACATTCTCTACTATGCATTAAAACCTTCAACAACACAAATTCTTGAAAAGTTGGGATGTTTTTTTTAAATTTGACTAATTACTAAACTAAAAGACTTTCAAATCACATGAGCCAATATTTTATTCACAATAGAACATAGAACATAACAAATGTTTAAACTGAGAAATGTTACACTTTTATCCACTAAATGAGCTCATTTCAAATTTGATGACTGCTACAGGTCTCAAAAAAGTTGGCACGGGGGCAACAAATGGCAAACAAATCAATATGGTCCAGCTGCGGCCTGTAGCCACTCAGGCCACGCCCCTGCTCACGCCACGCCCCCCGCTCATGTCAAGCCCCTTGGCTAACCTTTAATGCGTTTAATTAGTAGCTAGCGCTAGCTAGTATGTACTGTAGCCACAGTAGAAGCACCACATAATGATTACATCTCATTGGTTGTCTAAATACATCCATCGT
>JACXGM010019943.1:0-18106 GCA_016801145.1 Umbra pygmaea | reverse complement strand
TCACATAATAACATGGCTTTTTATTCTTGTTATAGCTATTGTAAATCGGATATGTTTGCTAAATTCGTGAAATTCTAAGCTTTCTGTACATATAAGCCATGTATATGCAGAGTTAAATCTGCACTTGTGAGCAATGATTCTATTCACCTTTTGGGCCAATTCTCCCGCGGCCGGCATCGTGAGCTCGAACAGGTTAATTACTTCAAGCGATTTATATACATAGACAAATTATTTTAATAGCCTAATCATTTTCATATGTTAAAGGCGCATGCTGGCTATGTACAGTAGACAAACGCAAACTGCATATACAATTTCATATTTTTTTGCACATTTCACTCCATCCTTGAAAGTTCGCTGTTACATTTTTCACTGAAGTAGCCTAACGTTAAGCACGAACTCCCAAGAAAAAGTGTTGTCTCTTTTTACGGAATGTAGAAGGGCAGAAGTAGTGATGTTACAAGCACTTCGCAATAGAGAGGCACGTGCTGGGAGACACACACACCGCATACAGAGGACAATGCGATTACAAATTCACATCACTTTCCGAATAGGCAATATGCGGTGTGGTGTTAATTATAACTTTATGTGAATCAATTGGAATTTTAGGATTATGATTTTTAATATTTTATTTTTTTGAATTGCACATTAATGTCTGGATTCCGCGATTCGTCCGTGTTCTCCACAACGTGTTAATCATATAGCCTACCGTAGGACCCGCTTGACTTACACAACTGCTCAGTTCAGTACACTGCCCCATGTGGCTGTTGAGGTGTACTGTCATCTGTAACATTTTAATCATGAAAGAAAACCATGACAAAATAATTATGAAAACATATTTGCTGACTCAATTTTATTCTCCCGCGACCCACCGGTGGGTCGGGACCCACACTTTGAAAAACACTGGCCTATATCACCTTGAATTTACCCTATAGTCAATATCCGATCATTGCAAAGTATTTTTAAACGTCCTGACATGCCATTCAAACCTGCATTAAACCTACATTTATTTTCTGTTCCATTTTCGAAACAGCCGAAGTCACAATCATATTCTGCAATATGATTTTTTTTACAATTCTTTTAGATCTTACCTCTTTATATGTTTTACCATTATGCTAACTATTAACCTCTAACATACTACAAGAACGCGTCAGGTGAGAATTTGATAATACGGTTCGTTGGGAGAATATCAATCTCATATTGGTGGTCTTTAGATGTGGAGAAGTGAAAATATATGTTATTTTTTATATTTCATCTTTTCATCATTCATTATGAACTGCTTCATCTTGTTTTTAAACATATAGGCTATGTTAGTAACCAGTGTTGTATGCAAGTTATGTTTTACTGACCATCGTCCCCGTAAACGTCCCAAAGTCGGTTATGAACCGTCCCAGACATATTTTTATACCACATAAAGCGGGATGCCTTGTATTTTGAGCCCTGGCCGAAGCAGCCATTGCGCATCAAGTATAACATCATCTTTTATAGGCCACACCTAATTTCTCAGACCTTGATCACTTATTTACACATAATCCACAAGATCAATTGAGCTTCACACGTGAGTGATTTTGCCCACTTGTTAACTGCGTTTTATCCTTGGGAGGTGGATCGGTGCGTCATGCCTCATGTGCGTTATGGATTAGTCAGTCTCACAGAGACAATAGCATTTTCCGATGCAAATCTTGTAGTTGCACAGCACAGCGAGTATATATTTCATCTGTGGTAAGTAATCCATGCTGCGTGCAATATTAACCATATACAGAGGTTGACATGCATTTTCTGAATGATTTTGTTGTTCGTTAGACAACCTCAAGTAGGCTATAACCGAATTGGTGGCAGATTAAGGTAGGCTCTAATAGCATTTCCCATTTGGGTTTTGGCATTTTGATGTGAGTCATCCACATCAATGATCAAACTTTTATTAGCGGATGTAATTATGTTTTTAGAGTAGTCAACGTCATAGTTGTATGACAGTAACTGTAGTGGAAACTTTATTTATGTTTGGTGAGTTATGTCACTTTTCAGTTAGAATATGTCACGTTACAAAGCAAGACAAGACTTTGCGTCTGCTCAAGAGTTTCTGTGATGGCCCGCATATTCTCACGCCAAGTAAATGTTTATACATCACACCGTGTGCGTGGAAACCAGCGTACACAAGCTTTTCGTGCGTACTCAACGTTTATACATGAGGCCCCTGGTTTCTAATTCCTCAATAGTAGAGGTCTTACTACCCAGGCCCTGTGCTCCACTGTATATGTAATATGCACATGTGTAAAATGAAGTAATGTGTCAAAACCATAAGGACAAACAGCTGTAGGCATGCAAATTAGGTATGGCAAGTTAGTTTAGTGCATAACTTGCTTCCAATTCTTCAATTGGAGACAAGGTCTCACTGTCCAATCCCTGTGCTCTTCTGTTAAAATAACATAATAAACTAAGGTGAAAATGTCCTAGATGTGCAATAAATTTACTGTAAAACACTACATCATTATAATGGGTTATACCAGCGTTACTCAAACTGTGGGGCGCGCCCCACTGGTGGGGAATTGAGACATGACAAGTGGGGTGCAACAAACGTCAGGAAATTCTGTCATTTTGTGCTTATTTCTATTAATTCTATTATTTATTGACACAACACTCAAAATAAAAAATTACAAAATACAGATTTAAATGTAAGCCTTAAAACAGAATTTGAATTATAATTAATATGAAAACTTACAAAACAGTAACAATGTGATCAAAAGTCGGAAAATTCCCCTTCAGTTTTCACGTTTTAGTGCCGTTGACATGACGCGTTGCTATGGGTGGCTCATTCTAACACTGCTGCTTCTATTTTTTTTTGTTGTATTTGCTTTGCTCATTGTAAAAATAAAATACAACACATTCATATCAGTAATCCCATATTCATAATGTGACCAAACTGTCTGCTTACAACAGCGGTCGGGAACCTCTAGGCTCGTGAGCATAGACTGTAAAAAATGCTTGCGAGACATGGGCATTCTGTGTCTCGATGGCAGAATAAAATAAGCCAATCACAATTTCTAAAACATTTCCATCATAATCAAAGCTATTGTGCAAATGTAGGCTGGCAAGGGAGGCAGTGTCTCCTCAAAACTGGATGAGACAATAATCGATATTACAAAAATAAGAACAATGCAAATATTGAAAAATGTGACAATACAAAGTGTAAAAAGCACTCGTTTTTATAAAGTAACACTGTCTACTGCTCAAACGCAATAATCCTCTACAGAAATGGACCAATTCATTGAGATGCCTAGCGACTCCACAGGACGCCCCGGACAGAACGCGGGTGTAGCTACTGTAGAATACGGCAGGAGGAACGCCCCGGAACGAGCGGAAATGGCCAACATTCATCTACCTTGGGATCAGAAACTGACATATAAAGAAAGTTTTGCCTCTAAAGTTTAAAACAATTGAATTTCTAGTGGAAAATGGATACTGCAGTTGTATTTAGATTTTTCGTGTATTGATGTACTTTCATAATTATTTAGGTTGCAAGACTGCGGCAAAAGAGGCAGCAAAACAGGCAGCACGGTTAGTTCATTCCCTTACCCAGTTTCAAGTCCAGAAATGTACATGGAATAAAACAAATTTACACTGTGAGATCGTTTGGTTTGCAGGTCTTGCTCTCACAGGCTCGCACATGCTGCCAAAGTTATGTGCTGACTGTGGGCCAGATGAGAGTTGATTATAAACAACTGTGTAATGCTGGCGCAATGGACAATATACCTTTACATATTTCATTATGTAATTACTGCACATTCAACTCTACACTTCTTCTATATTGCTTCTAATATAACAAATAAAATTGAATGAAAAATACTTAAATTTGTCATTCAATATTCGCAAATGTTTATTTTTTTCATATGAACAATTAAATCACAATATAAACAGATTTACTCTCTGTAGCCCATATGTTTCCGTTTCCTGGCAGAGGCAGACAGATTCAGATTTAACATTTCCTGGTGCTTCATGGAGATCTTTATGCAATTTTTAGGCTTTGCATTAAAATGTATATAAAATGACTGGCTATCTTGTGGAAATAATTTGTCTTCAATCGAGCTTCGCTTTTTTTTTCATCAACAATATTTAACAGACAGACAAGTACGCTATATCAAAATACAAAACAATAATTAAACGATTTCTCTAATCTCTAATTAGCAATTACAAAGACAACTGTGTGAGGTGAAATTGTTTTATTTTTCAGTGTAATATATCCAGGAAACACAGGGGAAAATTATTAATGCTGCTTGACAAGGAAAAAATTGAAATGAAAAAAATACATTTCTTCAATCAAGCCTTGCGTTTTACAACAGCTGTACATATTTTAATATATATTTTCACCTACAATGTGGGTTTGAATGGAGGTCTTTACAGCGTGCCGTTATGCAATGCGAAGCTTGCTTGAAACCGATTCATTTTAGCTTCAAGAAAAAATAGGCCTATTAGAAAAAATGTATATATAGAATAGGATCCCGAAACATATTTGCTCTGAATATGTTGAAAAACATATTTTACCTTCATCAACAATATTTAACAGAAAGAAAAGTAGGCAACTATCCAAAACAATAATGAACCGTTTTCTCTAGTCTCTAATTAGCAAACACAAAGACAACTGTGAGGTCAATTTGTTTTTTTTTCAGTGTAATATAGCCTACTATCAGGAAACACAGGGAAAATGAATAACCCTGTTTGACCATGCAGAACAAAATACACTTGAAAGGGAAAAAAATACATGTCTTCAATCGAGCCTCGCTTTTTACAACAGCTGTACATATTTTAATATATATCTATATATATTCATCACAGAAGAGGGTTTGATTAGTGATAAACCGGTCTTTACAGCGTGCCTTTAGCTTGCTTGAAACCGATTAGTTTTAGCTTCAAGTCTATTTATCTCGTCAGCGCAAAGCGTTTCGGGAAGCAGATAATTCAATAATTATAAAAAACTGTAGATAGAACAATTCTAAAATCCACACTGCACCGGCTGAAATGTTTGCTATTGTATTTGAATATAAAATATTAGAAATAATATATCTAATGGGCGTGCCGAACGACAATGCAGATCCCGATAAAATATTTGCTCTGAACTTGTTAGTTGAAAATCTTTTTTAAACATTTAAATTCTATAGAGCCTATAAAATTAAGAAAATACGACAGCATAAATATGACTGTGAAATATAATTATGTTGTAATTAAGGCTATTGTTTCCGAATAACATCCAACGATGGAACACATTTTAAACAGAATAAAACGGCACTTTCTGATTGCCGCGTTAGTTGAAAAAAATTGTTGAATGAAGTAAATGTGGTGTATTTTCAGTCTATAGACTTAATAATTGTCATTCTATACAGTTAAAAAAATATACGAAATTAGGCTATTACAGCGTGTGTGTGTGTCATATATAGGACTGGGTGAGAGCAGGTGAATGGAATTTGGTTGATTGAGTCCAGGTTATGGGAAATGTAGTTCTGAGCAAACTAGGAAGGGGAAGATGTAGTTCTCTGGGAAGAGGAACTGAGAAACGTTACAGTGTACACATTTACTGAAATTATTCAGAACAAATTATTTGCACTGATATACATCAACCTCAAGGGAACCCATTCAATCAACATACAAGTAATTTGCAATGCTAATAGTAAAATCACCCATGTCTTTGCAAATTACGACTCATTTATGGCAACTTTGCCATGAGGAATCCCCCATTGGATGGGTGGCTGTGAAGAGGACAATGGCTATCTGTTAAAGACATGGTTAAAGATGACACAATTTATGATGCCAGCAAGTGCGCGAAATGCTGTTTAATCAAAAACACACACAAACACACAGTGTAACCTAATTAAATGAATATTTGGCACACTGAAAATGCACGTCAGGTGTTTGGATAGACCAGGTACACTACTAAAGTTGCAGCATTCTTTGTGGCTTTTTGTGTTTTACGCAACATTTCCATGAATCATGGATGTGTTGATGACATTAATTAGGAAATATTAGAGGACTTCAGGAGACGTGATGTTGAAATGCATGTCTCTTTGCAACTTAACCCAAATGCCCAGAAATACAGAACGGGAGAGGAAAGATTATTTGACAGAAAAGTAATCTCAGTCTAATGTTAGACCACATTGCAAAAATATTATTAGTGATATTAGTGAAAGTGAGTCCAAAACATCGGAAAGTAGGCTATGTCTTGTGACATTTCTTTATTTACATTTTGTAAAAAGAAAAGTCAATAGCAATCCGTAGTTATAATAGCAATCCGCTATGGAACACGCCCGTCTGCTCTAGGGAATGTGAGATGACGCTCTGATTAGTGTATTGCACATTACGCCCAAACCACACCTATGACTAATGAAGCTACTTCAGATCTACCCATCTTAGATTTGCGACGGGTGCAGGAGTCAGTTATCCCGCCGGTAAAATACCAACAGCGCCCGGCACCCTCCCACAATGTCACTTGCGTTTCGCAACCATATGCGAAGTTCACCCACCGTTATTGCACAGAGACTGCCCCTGTGTAAGACCTTACGCACTACACAGATTCCCGGGGCGAGCCGAGGACCAAGCTGTTCGTCAGAAATGCATTGTAAATATCAACCGAAAGGACTTTGTACCTAACAAACACAGCACGGTAAGTTTTGCATAACAGTATTTATCTTAATTCTTGCCACAATGACTAGCATGCTGCTGTCTTGCATGGCGATACATCAGCTAGTCAACGACGTTAGCTAGGTATGTTAGCGTGCTAAGACAAGACACATTGACAGTAAAAGCTAAGACATTCCATCGTTACCAAATATTTCACATAAAGCAAAACTTTTTTACTACAATACATTAATGTAATGAACAATATTTTGGGTAGCACTGTTAAGTTAGTAATGTTTGGTATTCTTCCTGCCCCCCCCCAACTCTCTAGGTGTGTGGAATTCATTTTCCCGACGGTAAACCAACGAAGGAACATCCATACCCAGTGTTACATATGGGTTATGAATATCATGTAAGTTTGATACCATTTTACCATAGGTTTCATTTATTCAGAAATCACTTGAATACAGTATTTTATGTGGATGTTGTGTAAATGTTCATGATTGTTTTTGGTTTAAATTTGTTGTTGTCCTGATTTATAGCCTACATGTAAGTTAATTTCCTTTTCTCTTTTGTTGTATCTTCTCAGGGGTTAATGTCATCTGGAAGAGCCCCTCCCAAGAAAAGATGTCTTCAGCCCTTACAAGAGGACACATCATGTGCTGAACCTGAAGTTACTGAATCTGATGTAGAGGTGTATGTCAGTAATTTGGAAAATATGCCTCTGCAGAAGTGTGATGTTGGCATCCAGTGTCCAGATACTGCAGACCACAACTATTTTAAGAAGTCAACAAAAGAATGTGTGACACAAACTGATCCTGCACCCTCAGTGTCGGCCTATGATTTGGATGACAAAGACTCAAAATTTTACACAGGCTTGGGTATTGGCAATTTTTGGCAAATTTTGTACGCCCTTACGGCTTTTCACTCACAACTAAGGCCCATCAAGTTAGCTGTCCCTGAACAACTGTTGCTTGTTCTAATGAGGCTCCGTCTTGGTTTGATGTTCACAGATTTAGGTAAACGGTTTGGAATAAGCAGGAGCACAGCCTTTGAAATCTTTACATTCTGGAGACAAATACTTGCAAAGTTTATGAGGGAAAAGGTGATTGTTTGGTTGCCTAGAGATACACTGAATAGAATAAGGCCTAAGAGTTTCAGACAAAATTATCCAAAAGCCACATGCATCATAGACTGCACTGAAATATGTGTTCAAAGGCCAATGAACTTAAGGAAAAGATCACAAACCTACAGCAACTATAAACATCATAACACCTACAAAGTCCTATACTGTATAGCCCCCAATGGTTATGTGATGTTTGTGTCAAAACTGTTCGGTGGAAGGGCCAGTGACACTTTCATCACAAAGAACAGTGGTTTTGTTGACCACTTGATTCCTGGTGATCAAATTTTAGTGGATCGTGGGTTCACCATCTCCGATGTGCTGCCTCCAGGAGTGACACTGGCTCTTCCAGCATTTACACGTGGCTGTAAAGAACTCTCTAAGCAGGAAGTAACAGAAACGCGTCGCTTGGCAAATGTCAGAATTCATGTGGAGAGAGCAATCAGAAGGTTAAAAGGATTTAAAATTTTGAGTAATGTTGTCCCTGGTAGAGTAAAATGTGTTGATGAATTTGTAAGTATTTGTGCAGGGCTGTGTAACTTGCAACCACAGTTAATTCGTGAGGAAACAGAGCAGGAGGCTTCTGAAATGGATGACATAGATGAAAATTAACATTTGTTGGACATTGCATTATTGAAAATGTTTAATTTATTGGTGGTAATTAGGAATGTAATAAGCCCTTTAGAAGAGAAATATTAATTGTATAAGTGTTTTAATATAAACGCTATTTGTATGTGTTATGTGTGTCTTGTATAAATTAAATGAAGTGACTTTGTTTTGTACAAAGCACAATGGAAAAAATAACAGTTGTTGATGTATGGATTACAGTTCATTTGAACTTATAGTCAAAAGATGGCTATTTGAGTCCACAAACTGTCATTACCCCATGTGCTATTCTAGTAGCTACTGCAGGTAGCAGATGTTTGAAGTAAACATTCTTCAGGTGGCAGATTTTCTCCATTGTCCACTTTTGGTTGTATGGCACATCCACAATAATGTGTTCATTTGGGGTCCACACCAGAAACTTACACATTGTTTTATTTGCACAATGCATTGCTACTTGGACCTGGTAATAGTAGCCTAATCCTGATGCAGTTTCTCTTAGAATGTATCTTCCATCTATGAATTTTACATCATAGTTGTTTGATTGAATAAGTTGTAGTAGACTGCCACCATGTGCCTCAAGCTTCTTTAGTGTAGGACACTTAATCTCCAGAATGGTGTCTCTGTCAATTATTCCATCTAGGCTGGCACCTAGCCAGTTTTCTGTCTCGTGCACAATTAGGCCTGTAGTCTGCACTGTTTGCCCTGTGATCGTCTCAAAACAATTTCTAGCCAAAGGCTCACATTGTTGACCATATCTAGTCGCTGTATTTCCAAGAAACGTGCCGTTTAGTTTTCTTTCCACCCAGTTTCTTGGGTCTCCCTTTTTTGGCACCTGAAATGCCTCGCTACTGGTAATTCTAATTTTTCTTTGATCTAGCCACAGTTGACAAATCTGTCCCTTTGATTGTGTTTCTATTTTCTGTATGTCCCCTTTCCCACATTTTACATATGTTTCAAAAACTATATTGCAAAGTTGACATTATTTTTCAGCACACTGCACATGCTCTTTAGCTTGGTCGTCAACATCTACATTCTGTGGCTGAGCAGTCAACACATGATGCAAAATGGTCCCAGGTATCATGGCTAAGCCAACTATTTCAGGGGAGGAAAAGTGTTGAATGACATCTGCATCTGTCTCAAATGCTGTAGCTGTGACTTTCATAGATTTTCTGGGTCCATGGTTTAGCCCTTGAATGTTTTCAACTGTGTCTGGCACTACATTTTCACAGGTGGATTGGTTCCAGGCACACACTTTGTCAGTGCAGGCCATGCCTGCGAAGCCTCGAGTTACTGCATCTTTCACCTTGTAAAGTAGCCCTGCTGTATGACTACAGCACTTCCCCCTATTGGCCATACAGTCACAGTTCATAAATACAACTTTGCCATCTTTTCTCTGCAGAGTTTTTTCAACATGATGGTAATTGTTGATCGACTTTGAAAATCTAACTGGTCCATTCATTATGATGTGGTCTTTTACAATCTTGTGTAATATCTGTCCAACCCATCCAGAGCTCAAGTAGTTTTGACCTTCAATTAGTGACCTGTAGTTGGCATTTTGTAGTTGATCACATGCCCACCGGTTTATAAAATGTTCCTGAATACCTGTCAATGCACAGACACACATATTTATTTTACTGATGTAGCTGGGCTATGGTTAAATGTAGCCTGACATGAGAATGATTACGTTAGCTAGCTTATAGGCTACATACAGTAATGTTACAGTAGACTACGTTATGTATCGACCAGGGGTAGGAATTTTGAGTGTAAGATTTTGGTCAAACTCTCCAATCACTGAATTTTTTACATTTTAAAATGTGTTGCTTTGTGTCTGAAATCTGCCAGGCACTTTCATAGCCTATTTTACTAACATTTGTGGCTGGTGCTAACGTTATTTCTATCACTGAGTATCACTGATCTCGGCCGTCACGTCAGGTTTTAGACCATTGCGGTAACATTAGCTGATAAAAAGAATAACAACGATAACTAGGTATTAATAAGCTACCTTTGTCAGTAACTGGGGGCCACTGCCTGACGTCGTCAACCCAAATTTGGTTCGCCATAGGTTTCACTGTGACTATCGCCTGCTGTCACCTAGCTGTCACTGTCAGCTGTTATATTATCAAGTTGTCAATGAGCTGCGGTGCCTAAACCGCAGTAATGGCGCTGCCAACAGATGGCGTCATAGACAAATTGCGTGCCGGATTGGTCTATAGCATAGACCCATGTAGGAACTCCTTTTAGGGTCTGGAGCATACGTACACCAATAAGAAAGCCCAAAGGGAGGGGGAAAGGGGTGCAGAAAAGGGGCATGGAATAGGGCGGGCCTTAAATGGCTCAGCAAATCAGAACGCTCAGATCCACCTGTCAAAATCAAAAAAGGGGCAGGGCTTTGAGTTTGATGGGTGGATACTTAATATCCTCTCTCTGCGGTTGTTTCACATTCTGAGCTCGAGATGATCATTCATTGTTTTATATATACGGGCTTGATTACTGCAACTCCATTCTCAGCAAATCATCTCAGGACCGTTAAAAACTGGTCCAGAAGTCTGCTGCAAGGCTGCTGACCAGGTCCAGCAGGAGGTCGCACATACCCCAATTTTATTCTCTTTACATTGGCTTCCAATCAAGTATAAAATATAAAGTCCTGGTCCTGACCTATAAAGCCTTACATGGTTTGGCTTCTGCGTATATCTCCGACCTGCTGCATCTGTACACTTCTATCCGATCCTATAGGTCAGGGGTCCACAAAGGGCCTAGTGTCTGCAGGTTTTCGCTTTTACCTTGTACCTGAATGATTGAATGTCACTAATTGGTTAGGATCTCGCCTCACCTGGCAGTCTACATCTTAATTGGGCTCTAATTGACAGGAAAGACCAAAAACCAGCATACACTAGGCCCTCTGTGGAACCGGTTTGACACCCCTGCCTTAGGTCTTCTGACCAGGGATTACTGGTGGTCCCTTACACTCGTCTTAAAACCAAAGGTGACCGCTCTTTTGAAGCGGCGGCTGCAAACATGTGGAACACCCTTCCGACTGTTTTGCGTTCTGCAGTCTCTGTTGATGCTTTTTTAAAAATCATCTGAAGTCACACTTGTTTAAATTGGCTTTTTTCTCATGTTTGTAAATGACTGTTTTATTTTTGATTGAAGCTCACTGTATTGTTGTCATGTTCTTAATGTGAAGCACTTTGTGACTCTGTCTGCAAAAGGTGCTATATTAAATAAACTTATTATTATTATTATTATTATTATATGCTAATGATGCTTATGGGCGTCAGCAGTTGGCAGTTATAGGTAGTTTGGAAGGCCTGGCGGATCTAGTGTTAAGCTGTTAGTGTCCACTGTGAGGAACATAGTGAGGAAATGGAAGACCACAGGCACAGTTCTTGTTAAGGCCAGAAGTGGCAGGCCAAATACAATATCGGAGAGGCAAAGGTGAAGGATGGTGAGAACGGTCAGAAACAGCCCACAGACCACCTCCAAAGACCTACAACATCATCTGGAGTCACTGTGCATCCTTCAAACAATTCAGCACACTTTGCACAAGGAGAAGCTGTACAGGAGAGTGATGTGGAAGAAGCCGCAAACTGAGTCGGTTGAGGTATGCAAAAGCACATTTGGGCAAGCCAGCTTCATTTTGGGAGAAATTGGAAGTGCTGATGAAACAAAGATGGAGTTCTGGTCATAACAAGGGGCGTTGTGCATGGCGGCAAAGGAACACAGCATTCCAAGACAAACACTTGCTACCCACAGTAAAATTTGGTGGAGGTTCCATCATGCTGTGGGGCTGTGTGGCCAGTGCCAGACCTGGGAATCTTGTTAAGGTTGAGGGTTGCATGGATTCCAAACAATATCAGCAGATACTTGAGATTAATGTAAAGGGATCAGTCACAAAGTTATGAAGGGGTTGGATATTTCAAAAAGACAAAGACCCAAAACACTGCTTAAAATCTAAACAAATTCTAAACAAGTACATAGTTCTGAAATGGCCATCCCAGTCCCCAGACCTAAATATAATTGAAAATCTGTGGGGTGATTTGCAGCAGGCTGTCCATGCTCAGCAACCATCAAACCTAACTGAACTGGAGATGTTTTGCAAGGAGGGATGGTCCAAAACTGTGATGAATCGCAACTCTTCCTCACCCCAGAGAGCACCTTCCGGCATAGCGAATCAGCGGGAATGCGGTTGCCATGAACGCACCCCTCTCTCCAGGTCCCAATCACCTGAGTATTGACACCTGTGTTACCTCCTGTGGGTATTTATACAAGACTGTTTGCTTCACTCCTTGTGAGGTATTGTTTGTAATCCATTTCGACATACTGAGCATTTTTCCTATCGTCTTACTGGTCTGACCCTGTTTTGGAATAACCGTTATTCTTCTCTTTGGATAATCCCTGTGTACTTCTGCTTTAAGTGTCTTCAGTGTACCGAACCCAGCCTGCCTTGAATACCTGCTTCGTGAATCGACCATTGCCTGCTCTGACAACCACCCCTGTGTATCGACCATTGCCTGCTCTGACAACCACCTGTGTGTATCCACTATTGCCTGCTCTGACAACCACCTGTGTGTATCGACCATTGCCAACTCTAAAAGACCTTCCAAATCATACATTTGTATATCTGTGTACAATTCTGGAAGTGTACAGCATATTCCCTCTGGCTGATTAAACTTTATTATTATTGTGGAATAAATACCTTGTCCCCGGTTGATCCTTACAAAAACACCTTCATCCAGAATCCAGATGCTCAATATTAGGCTGTTATGTCTGCTAATAAATATTGATGTGATATTTCTGTTGGAAGTGCCCAAATTTATGCACCTGTCTAATTTCGTTTTGTTTCATATTGCACATTTTCTGTTCATCCAATAAACCTAATTTCACTACTGAAATTACTGTGTCCTTCAGTTATTTGTTAACCTGACTCCGTCAGATGGATTGCTTCACATTTGCTCGGCATATCCATCTAGGAACTTTCCATTGGAGAAATAACAGGGGCAAAAATATTGGTTTGCTGAATGATATACTAACATAGCAACAACGTAATACAACAACAAGCCAAGCCAGGCAAAGCAAAGCATAGCTTGTTAGCTTGGCAATCAACCAACCAGGCAAAGCAAAGCATAGCTTGTTAGCTCGGCAATCAAGCAACATGCCGGTAAAGGATATTTGCCATTTGTGTAACAAGAATTTACCAATAAAAGGCACCATTTCAGGTTCCCGGTCTATACTCCAAAAGAAGGATCCAGGAAAAAAAATAATTAGCGAGCGGCTAACAGAATTAGGACTACCGCTGACTGAAAATGTGTCTAGATCAGGTTGGATTTGCATGCGTTGCTTCTGCTTGCTTGGTAGACTAGAGGATGAGTTAGACGTTTGTAGAAGATGGCAAGAAGCAGAGAAAGAAACAAGCCCAGCAGAAGCATCAACCTCAACCGTCTCGTTACAGGCAAGTGCCGAGTCATCAACCATATCGTCAACCAAAGGCAAGAAACGCTCTGAAAAACGGGACAGAGTGTCAACCCCTCCCAAAATGTTTCCCCAACCCCCAACACCAACAGAGTCTCCTGCTCCATAATACTTGAGGCCAACTACAAAGAATGTAGTCCCAAAGACGGCACGGCAAAGTTTGACGGAGGTAATTTCTATTCAATGTGAAAAATAACTCGTATTTCGTTAAGGCTATTATTGCGACATTGACATATCAAAGTGCTAAAATCACTGATGTAACGTTAGGCCTAGTACACGGGCTGGAAATGTAGCTACTAGGATCCCAAATGACAAAAAAAGCTGATCCTATCCTATCAAACCCTATTCCATAGACAGTAGACTGTCAGAGAATCTGGTTCAGCCTTGATTGTTTTACCCCCATGTTTTTATTATTATTTATTATAGCTATAGCATATAGCGCCCATGTTATTTATATCCATGACATACACAAATCACCCACACCAGTATCTTATCTTTATAGTGTATAGATTGGCTGAAATTAAAAAAGTGTATACTGCCAGATCTGTAATGACACTGTTGCCTTGTGAAAACATCTTGATCTCGGGAATTTAGTTTGACTGTGGATACGTTTTTATTTTTTTTACCGTTATAAAGGCTTGATGATTGTAGGTGCTGTATCAGGATTTGGCTCCCACAGATAACATATTCATAATTGTCTTAATCTGAGTATACTAGTTGTTTACTAATGAACACTTTGGTTTGTGTTTCAGGTTATTATTCACTACCCATCCCATCCAATGGGTGACCGAATTGTATGTCAACCAAACATAGCAGGAATTGTGGAAACCATCGCAAAAAAGAATAGGAGACGGGCCTCCAATCAGACCAATCAGTCAAACACAAAGACCTCTTTGAACCACTTAAGCAAAACATCCTTCAAGTTATCCATCATGAGATCAAGTTACTTTGTAACCCACTCAAGGGTATCTTGCTTTGTTGGACATGATTTGAAGGCATTTTCTTTTGCAAACTTGCAGTCAAATCTCCAGTCTATGGCACCACTCGAATCTTCCATATGTTCCCAATTCACCAAAAGATCTCCCCATCCTACTTGTGCTTCTGCTGCTTATAGCCTTGAAAGGAAGTGATCCATGCCTGTCAGGCCTTTTTCTACTATGTGAAAAGTGTGCTTCAGTGTGGTGGGTCAAAAAAATCAGATTACAAAAGGTTAAGCAAACTGGGCATTACAACCACGCCATCCATACTGTTGGAAAACAAAAGCAGTTAGCAACGACCTACAGCGAAGACTTACAGATACTGAAATTAGGCTATTAAGTCTTCCTTAACTCACAAAAGAAACATGGAGGCACGGATGCAGATGAAGGATGTGTTATTCCAAGAGGGGAAAAACACAGGGATATGGATGCAGAGGGATCTAGTACAAGAGCAATAAGTGACACGTTGGAACTAAACACAGCTTCGCAAAGCATGGAGCAGTGCATCTTAACAGGTGAGAGGGACCAGCCATTAATGTTGCCAAATTCCTCTATCTATGACAATTGTCAGTGATCTTATTAATGCTTTTGGGGTATTAATGTGTCAGCGCTCAATGCTATTGTCACATCCAGCTCAGGGAGGGCTGCGAGGCAGAGCCTTTTGATGGACTCCCTTTGGTTATGTCTCTTTTGTTATGTCTCCTTGGTTCCTTTCAGTGTTTATACAGTGGTTTAGTTAGAGTTATTACCTCATGTGTCCTCAGTGTACTGCCCTGTATGTGTGTCTCAAGGTTATGGTTTATCCCCTATGTATGGTCTTGTGTTTGGCTCCCCCTTGTGTTCGTTTTGTGTATTTGTTGTTGTTGGTTTGTGATGTCATTGTGAGTAACTCCCAGGTCTTGTCACATGTCTCCGTGTACCCAATGGATCTCTTGATGTTAATCCCTATGCCCAGGTGTTTCCCATTGTGTCTCGTTAGTGAGTGTATTTAGGTTTAGTGTTTGGTCTTGTCTCTTGTTGATCTATGTTACCTGTTGCGTGTTCCTGTATTCCAGAGCCTGTTTATATATAGCGTTCGTTTTGCCCCACGTGGCAGTGTTGTTTTGAGTCCTATAATAAACGTATTGGATATTGCAAAACCCTTCGCACCTGTCTCTATCCCTTTCAAGGAGGAACTGTGACAGATAGATCGACCTTACAATGAGACAGCGAAGGCGCAACCCCGACTCCAGGAAGAACCTTCCTCTCCTTCCCGTCAGTGGAGACCTCGACCGGCTCAATCGCAGATCATGGAACAGGCGTGGGCGCTGGGCTGTTTCCCGGAGGATGCCCAGGATGACTCCGAGGGAGTAGTCTATTTCTGTCATGGCTGGCAGGAGGTGGAAGCCTTTGAGGGCAGTAAGGAGGAGGCTGAAGACTGGGACAGTGAGGAGGAGGAGGCTGAGTGGGAGATACCTCCCGAGTGGAGAGGAAAAGCCATTCGGTGGACGCCACCCCAACTGCCTCTAGCACAGCCCCGGAAGGCCTCTTCTCTCTCCGGTAGGGTTTCCCACTTTCCTGTTAGCCGCCCAACCATGCAGGGTAGCAAAACCCCTGTTAGCTCCTCGACTAGCACGCCTCGCCATCATGTTAGCTTCCCGATTAACTTGAGATACCCCCTTCATGCTCAGTCTAGTGTGAGCACCCCAGCTAGCTTTCAGGCTACAACCCCTAGCTCTCAGGTTCAGGGCAGGTGTCCACAACCCAGGGCCCCCCATCTGAGGGTTAGATCCCCTAGTAGACAGGCTAGCTCCGGTAGCTCCCTTCATGGTTAGGTTCAGGGTGAAAGCTCCCTACGTAGGACCCCCTGTTTTAATACTGACCCCGATAGCACCGCTAGTCCCTACAGAGCCCTAGCTATCTCTGTTAGCTCTGCTAGCCCTCTGGCTAGTGTGGGTAGCCCCTCTAGCTTCTCAATGCTACAGGCTAACCACACCGCTAACTCCCAGGCTTATGGTCCTAGTGCTACATTTTCAGCTCCTAGGGTCCAAGTTACTGCCCCAGTTACGGCCCCAGTTACGGCCCCTGTTACGGCCCCTGTTACGGCCCCTGTTATTGCCCCTAAGGCACCTGTTAGTGGCCCAGGTCCCGCCAGCTCACAGGCTAGCACACCCGCAAGCGCCAGTATCAGCTATAGTAGTTCTGTGAGCTCCCATAGGCCTCCAGCCAAGTTCCCCACAGCTCCCTGTATGTCCCATGTTAGGGACCCCATACCCAGTGTAGGGTTGGTTAGGGAACTAGTGAGGAGGCAGGAGGGTAGACCCCTAGCAGGGAGGGACAGGGTGGCCCTTGCCATTTCCCAGCTGGAGGGTCCGGTGCTCTCCTTCGCCCTGACCCTGTGGGAGGCGGACCACCCTTTCCTGGAGGACCACCGATGCTTCACCCGCCTGCTACAGGACATGTTCGGGCCTCTTTGCAAGATGGTCGCCTCGCCGCCACAGCTACCAGCAGCCGGCACACGGCTACTAGCAGCCTGCGCCCAGCTAACAGCAGGCTGCCCACTAGTGGAAAGCAGTTCAATGGTCTTTCTGTCCATTCTGTTTCTATGGATCAAATGCCAACCGCTGTTGTGTGGATCTCAGTTTATCCAATCATTGCAAAGTGATCTCTCCAGAGTCCAGGGGGGTCGTGAAGGAGTAAGCAGGCTCTCCGACGATGGTGAGCAGAGGAGGAGGGGCAAAAGACGGCACATTAGTGTCCAGGGAACCCCGAACCACTGGCCTAAGGAGAGACACATGAAAGATGGGTGAGAGACGGTGATGAGCAAGCAACTGCAATGTATAGGCTACCTCGTTGACTCTACTGATGACAGAAAAGGGACCGTTGTATTTGGGTGAGAGTTTCTGTCCACTGTCAGTCTGCCTGTAGTCGGGCTCTCCGGACGGCTCTTTGAAGCCGTGTTTGGGCTGCCTCCCATAACTCCTAAGCGCGTTGGAACTATATATCTATGGAGTCTATGTATGGAGTCTATATATCTATGTCTGTATATCTCTCTATCTATATACAGTGCCTTGTGAAAGTATTCGGCCTCTTTGAACATTTCAACCATTTGCCATATTTCAGGCTTCAAACATAAAGATATAAAACGAATTCTTTGTGAAGAAGCAACAACAAGTGGGACACAATCATGAAGTGGAACGAAATTTATTGGATATTTCAAACTTTTTTAACAAATAAAAAACTGACAAATTGGGCGAGCAAAATTATTCAGCCCCTTTACTTTCAGTGCAGCAAACTCTCTCTAGAAGTTCAGTGAGGATCTCTGAATGATCCAATGTTGACCTAAATGACT
>JACXGM010019942.1:7665-18206 GCA_016801145.1 Umbra pygmaea | reverse complement strand
TAAGCAATATACACCGAAACCATTTTTTGAACCAGGCTATAAACATGTTTATTTCTGCTGTAAAGTTGGGCATTTTGCCATAGAGGTCTATTGAAATTGCTCCTTTCTGCAGCCAGCCTCAAGTGGCCATTCGATGAATTGCATTTTTTTGTACTTCCTTGTTGGCTTCATTTGTCAGCCTCGGAGTTTGCCCCTTGGTCCGAAGCAGTAACTGTTTCATTCTCTGAATGAATCACCTGAGTGTTTCGCGGCGGCAACGCCACACATGAAACAGTCAATGACAGTATGGAAACAGTCAGGACTGTGCTGCCACTGCAACTGGCACCGCCTCGTTTTGAGTCTGAATTCTAGCGTGCTCAAAGCATAAAAACCTTAATACACAACATTGGTTCGTAGTAGCCTCTACAGTGACAAGCATTCGTTTTTGCATCGACTTATTGTTATTACTATAGAAGGATCTAGGAGGAGAGGTCGTTCTGGCATGGGAAAACTTTATTTTTATCACTCCTGATAAGGTGCGCTGACTGTTAAATATTATTTTAAAATATTAGGCTGAAAGTAAAGGTATTGAACTGCAACTAATAGCAGCCTATAGTAATAACTGTCTCAAGTGTGTATCAAAACATATAACGATAGGTCTATATGATCAGTGTAACCATTAGGTTGTGAGGAAAAGAAGTGTGGAAAAAAATAATGTTCCTTAATAAATATATTTGAGTGTTCCCTATCCGCACCTACCGCCTGGCCATAGTTACGCAAGCACACACAACTTGTGCTATATATTCAAGCACATCCTCCATTTCCCCAACCACTCTCTCCCCAATAACAATAACACAATACACAAAAATCTGTCTTTATTTGTGAAAAACTATGATATCCCGTTGTTATTATACATGTTGCACTGTGTTTGGGTGTAGGGGGGATAGGTGCGTGCACTAGATTTATTTCACTCATATTAAAGCCTCTTGTCCACTATCTAGCTGGGATAAATTAGATGCAGCTTTGGCACTTCACCATGCAATGTCGCTATTACTGAAGCTTCGAGTAATTAACCCATTTTCGAACCAATTGTTCTAAGTGGTTCAGTGCTTCACCAAAGCTTCATTTGCCCATCATTAGTTATGGGTTTGATTCCCATACGTTCTTAGGATTAACAGAACTATTTTGATGTTTGTGTATTGTGAGGGCCAAATTGCCAACTGCAGCATTATGTGGCAATATGTGTTATTCAGGTTTTTTAATAAAGCAGAGTAAGAAAAAATATCGGGTTTTTGTTATGTTTTTTATTTATTTGTTTGACTTCCCAACATCAGTTTACCTAAAGCAACCAAATATTATGTTATAGTGTCTTATATGTGTACCATAACACATCATTAGAGATAATAATGCATTAATCATTGTAACGCTGTATAAAGCACTATGTTGTTGTACATTATAAGTTATTATGATTATACTTATAATGCATTATGAATATTTGTATACAGGATTATGAGTATTCATGAGTCTTTATGAGTGTCTATAACTATGCTTATAATGCATTATTACTACATTATGAGTACATGTATAATGCTTTATAATGCATTATGCATATGGGCGTTAAATAAAGTGTTACCAAAGCAATTTCAAAGTAGTTACTGAGTTACAGTTCATATAAAGACTGCATACTGTACCTGCCTCTTACTGGCTTGCAGCACTTTCTGCAGAGGATAGACAAAGGCAGTGTTGATTAACGTGTACATTATACTGACAACTAAACAATTATTTATAACACATGGAATAATCTAATTCTGGAAAAACCAGGGATTGACTGTTGGACAGCTATCCTATCTGTGTAACTTGCACTTTAATATTTCTTTATATTCACCACAAAACATAAGTTTTGAATTGTACACACCAATGTTAAGGGGAACTTCAGCTTTAAAACAATGTATATCATGTGTATCAACTCTTAATATTGAGCTCAGTAGAGCAAGTTAATGAAGATAGCTACCCAGATCAGCTAAGAAAAGCCCAAGGTTCGTTGTTCATTTTCTGCGCGATTTGCAGTACACAGCATGCTTCTGCGTGTTGCAAACTAAGTTCTCCTGTCCAGTGAATAATATATTGTATTTAACACAAATTGTAGATTGCTTGCTACTCATTTAAAAGTTGAACAATATAAATAGGCCAGCTAGCCGGAAAAACAAGAGGGTACTTTTGAGTCTGAGCGGAAAGGGTCATGGGCTCAAGCTTCTCCTGAGGTCTATCTGTGCACGTGTTTGGTAATAACAAATTCAACACATGAACTGGTTGCTATGGATTCGTCACTAGGCTTCCTCAGTCATTGTATATTTTGGCATATAGGTTAAGCTGCCAAAGCTGAACATTATCCAAAACTCAATTTCTCAGACAAGCGTCAATTTGGGTGGGGGATGGTGCGATTTTTTGTTGGGTCAGACCTATCTGCTAGTAATGGGGGGCCGAGACTGAGACCTACATGGAAAAATATGCACCAATGAAAGCCACTTTAAAATGTTGCTGTTTTCATGAATAAAATAGTTAGGTGACCTCCCGCCTAGACTAAAAAATGTTGAGTGACCCTCCTGTCAACAAAGAATAAAAATAAATGACCCTTCCCTATTTTCCTCCGGTGGTCCATTCCATAAATACTGAACGGTCCCTAACGCAAACCCTTTTTAACAGCATCAATTTTTTTATCGCGATAATACCGCTCTTTTTGGCCTGACAAACTTTGTATTTTTATTCACACGCTGTTGCAACAACTAGTAACGTTAGAAAAACTAAAACACTATACCGGATCAAGCTAGACCGGAAACAAAACTTGTTTGGGCTAGGGCTTGCGAGCTGGCCAAATAGTGGTAAGCTACGTTAAGTTTTGAGTGGATTGCGAGTGCGAGGCGTCAAAATGGATGCCAATAAAATTCTGAATGGAAAGTTTAAAAAACTATTTGTCAAATGGTTTGAAAAAAGTTGCCAAATGGTTCCATTGACAAGACCAAAGTGATTTGTGTGTTTGGTCGTTGTGAACTGAGCTATCATTGCAGTCTGAAATATCACTTAATGGCAAAGCACACAACTGATGGGAATTCTCCGCCCCCTCGTCAAAGCCAGGTGACAATGGATGACTTTAGACAGTATATGCCAATGTTGTTTTCAATAAAAAAAACATTTGCACAGAGCAAGCCGATGTATCCATGTAGATAAGGGCATTAAAATGAGAAAAAAAGAATTGGACAAAAAGAATTCAAGGGACATTTAGAACAGATAAAAATGTGTATTATGAAAAGTAGAAGTAAAAGAACATTAAAAAGGTCCAAGGCACTCTCTCCCATAATGGACAAAAATAATTTTATTCAGGCAGCATATAGTTTAAAAAACACCTACGCGTTTCAGCTCACAGGCCTTTGTCAGGGTGCAGCAATACAAATCATTACCAGGTGCAATGGTAACACTTTATTTTGAGAGTCCAAAAAGTCTATCTCTAGATGCTCTACATATTATCTGCAGACTATCAACAACATTTTAACAAACTATCTACTAACCCTAATCCTAACCTTAACCATTCCCCTAATGTTAACCCTAACCTTAAACATTACACGAAAACATATTCTAAACTCACCCCTACCCTTAAACTACACAATTAGTTGCTTATCAACAGATAGTTTGTTGATAATTTGTTGATAGTTATATCATCAACAAACTATCTGTAGAGAACCTACAGATGGAATGTCGGACTCTCCAAATAAAGTGTAACCGGTGCAATTTATAGCAAATCAGTAGTGCAATTAGCCAATAATATCAAGGCAAAATGGAAAGATAAAGACAGTAATGTAACAAAATATTAAACAACATCCCTGAACATCAGAGAATACCTTTTCATAATATCCTGATTATTGTCCCGCTGTCCTACGAGCACCTCGCTCAATCCCGTTTTCACTCCACATGAAGAAGCGCCCCTTTCTTCACTTGTTTTAATATAAAAATGTGTGATTAATTGCTAAGTTAACTATGACATTAATGAGAATAATCGTGATTAAATATTTTAATCATTTGATAGCACAAAAAAAAAGATTTCAAAACATATGCAGATCACATTTGTTGCGCAATGAGAAGTATAGCCTGTAATGTGGCTGTTTTATGAACTAATTGTGGAGACAACCCCCAACAAAATGAGTGTTGTTTGTACTTCCATTGACATTCAACAAATAAAGCTGTCAAACTGGTTTATCCCCATTAAAATTTCAGGCAATGGTGAAAACTCTGAATCTATGCACAGCTATAATCTAACTGATCATTCAAGAAAATAGATAAGATTCCTGTCTTTTATTTCTTGCAAACCCAGTAGATTCATTAGCTATATAATAGGTACATCTTGTTATTTGATAGTATTTCTTTGTAAAATCAATGACAAATATTATTGAATTAATTATTTTCAGTGTTGGGTAAAGCTACTTTTTAGTTACATTCCAGTTACATGTTCAGTTGACAAAATGATCAGGTAAATGGAGTTTATATCTTACTGGTGACCATGATTGATATTTTCTTTACACTTTCTATTTGTTTTATACGTTACTTTTAAGATTTAACTCCATGTACCTGATCTTTTTCTCTTAATTATGGGACTTCTCAAAACTTGTGAACTTCACAAGTAACTGGAATGTAGCTGTACATGCTACTTTAGCCAACAATGCTTATTTTGCTACATGAATATAGCCTAGGCAAAGTCGTAGTTGTAAAATAGGCTAATCGGTGAAAATACATAATAAAATCTTTTAAAATAAATACATAAGGAAGTGTAGGTGAATATATCTATGAAGATGTAGTGCCAGATCTTACATGTGAACCTTGAGCATCATCCCTCACTATCCGACACGCCGAAGCAGCCTGACATTTGATTAACGCAAACTACCACTCCGCTAATGCCATACAAATATTATTTATTATTAGTACAAATTAATTAGTGTAATTTAGCCTAAAACATGACATGAAAGTTATTACAAAACATAATCCCATTTAAAATGTGTATGTCTGTCTCAACTCTTGTCTGCTGAATGATCTTCCATAATATCGCTGCTGCATGGCTACCTGTACATGATTTCCCTCATATGATAAACAGACTGAGAAATAGGATCTCTATGAGGATTATACTGTATAAATACTGTAGCTAGAGTACAACCTTTCACAAAGGAAAAAATAAATAAGCCATCACTTAGGCCTACTGACTTATATTTATAAACTGTAGTTAAATAATTACATGATTACAATTCGCTGGATTCGAAACGCGGTCGTCAAGGTTGAAATACCTGGTCATTGCCATGTTAAGGTTTCCCCCATGAAGAGCTATATTCATAGCATTGTGACAATGTACAACATGGGGGATCCCCGGAAAAAGAGAAAAGCCTTTATACAGAGGGAAAAGGACAATTAAAAATAAATATGTACTGTAAGCATGGGAGAAACCTTCACATTAACAGGGTGTATATGAAATCAGGGGGATACCCGTGGAGTTTGTTGAACTATTTTACGTTTTTTATTTGTTTAGACAAAAAAACTAACATTGATTACTCGTAAATATACTGTCCAGTAGATGAGACTCTAGGATGTGTTTTCATTGAATTGATCACTGTTTAGGTACTGTATGATTACAATTACGATATACAATTGAAAACGCATCCTATGCGCTGTTTAGACTGTGCAGGATTTGTGCATGAAAAGGTATTTTAAATATTAAAAACAGGCAGTTTAGACACTTCAGACTTACATTTCACCTACTGTAACAACATCTTTTTTTGTTTCTTAAAACAGACAGTTAAGATGTTTTTTCTGCTGGTTCATTAGACTATTTTTATTAAGGCAGATGTCTTTGGCACATTACATTTCACCTACTGTATTTGTTTTAATGATAAAGAAACAACGCTGTTGTACACAAGAGATTATCAAGGGGAAACGCTTTGGATGAATGTGCATCCTGGAGCCCCCTGGCGGCCATTAATTGTATTGTTTTCTTTTAAAAACTGCCACCAAAATTTAATTCAATCGGCTGAGTTGCACCACGTTACAACTCGGTACAACCCCGCTTCTTTTCCACCACTTTATGGTATCTACATCTGTATGGGGTCCTATTTTAATGATCTAAAATGCAGGTATCAAACGCAAAATGCAAGTGACATTGTGGGAGGGTCCCGGGCGCTGTTGCTAATATACCGGCGGGATAAAATACTCTTGTGCCCAATGCAAATCTAAAAAGGGTAGGTCTGAAGTAGCTACATTCGTCATAGGTGTGGTTTGGGTATAACATGCAATAAACCAATCAGAGCGTCATCTCACATTCCCTTTAAGAGTAGGTGCGCTTGTTCCATGGCGGGTTGCTATTATAACTGCGGATTGCTATTGATTTTTATTTTTTACAAAAAAAAAATGTCACAAAGACATACGTTCCAATGTTTTGGGCTTACTCTCACTGAATCACAAGTTTATGAATGGATGGTGATATTCTTGCAATGTTGTCTAACATGAGATCGAAGTGACTTTGCTTACCTCACTATAGACGATGCATCAGCTCTTCAGTCAATAAGCTCTCCTTTACTGTTCTGCTGCAGGGGCATTTAGGTTAAGTGACACTCATCACGTCTCCTTAAGTCCTCTTTAGCATCAAAATGATTTGTATGTTGATTGAATGGGTTCCCTTGCAGTTGATGTATATCAGTGCAAATAATTCAGCCTACTCTAGATTTATGCATTATTTTCACATCTTCATGGACACCACAATGATTTCCTTTGTGTGGTAATATAATAATTATGTATGGTTTGCAGAAATGGGAACTGCTGCGTAGATGAGAGAAGCAAAGTGAATGCTCTTTGTGCACACTTTACATTATGGCCAAGCATGCGCCCTTAAAATAGCATTTGAATAACGGCGCCACTGACTTTAAACTAGGGGCCCTATCTTGCACCTGGCGCAACGCAGCGCAAAGTCTGAATGCAAGTGTCTTTGCTAGTTTAAGACCGACAATTGTCAATTTCCCGTCAGGCGCCCGCATTGTTTAAATAGCAAATGCACCTGCGCCCATATTTGCGCCCATGGGAGTGCTTGTCTAACAAGGAGCTTTGTTCAGGAAAATTCTGGGTGTATTGCTATCTTGAGGCATCGGAAAGTGATCGCGCCACTGACCAACAAAAACCTGGTCTAAAGTCAATGGCGCAGCACGTCATAGTTTTTTAACAGCAAATTAGTCAAATGCACCTGTGGCAAAGGCACAGCGCCTGCACAATATGCTTGTTGCAAACACACAGGGAAGCGCAGCAGCACAGAAACATGCAAAAGATTACAAATAAAAATATTACGGTGCAAATCCACCGTCATAATAGCAATGTGCGAAAGGTACAAACGTGCTGGCTCTTAAAGGGAATGGGAGATGAATCTCTGATTGGTTTATTGCATGTTATGCCCGGCGCATGGACCCTTTTATCCGCTGTCAAAATTGCAAAAGTGGATTTGGACAAACCCAAAACGCACTTGCGCCATGCAATTCACGGCATGCATTTAGATCGTTAGGCCGGATGTCCACTGAACACGTCAGATTTTAGTGCACGTTACTTTTTACTGGATATATGCATCCGCATAGTGCATACTTGAAGCACAATTGCTTCAGCAAGGCAAGACCGTTACTCTCGCGTTGTGCTACTCGTTACAGTGGGAACTTCAACTTCCGGTTGTACACAGCACAGGGTCGCAACGCACAAGTTGAATAATTTGGACGTATGCGACACACAGAGCGCACCGCATTGCAAGCTCGTAAGGCAAACGGATTCTTGCGGATCTCTCCATTGACAAGGAATGACTTCCGGCGCTACGCAACACATTCAACGTGTCCAGTGGACATCCCGCCTCAAAAATGGGGCCTAGGTATTTGATGGTCTGTGGCGGAATTGTTTTCTGAAACTGCAAAATAGCACCAGGGAACATTTGCGCCGGAACACACGTCTTCTTTTTGCTGAACCACCCTAGGGAGCACCAGTTAATTCCCTAATTTACAGGTGCAAAATAGGAATGATACATGCATCAGTGTAAAAGGTCAATTGTGCTGGGTGCAAGATAAGGCCCATTATTTTTGCACATTTCTTAATTTTTATATTATTACTTTATTTTGGGAATTTGGACTCAAGAATTTCACTGTACATTCAATAACATCTGCGGTTTTCGGTACATGTGACAAATAACCACTTTGCCCACTCCACAGCCTGCACAAAAAAATACTTTAATGCGAGAAAATCTAAGTTCCAGTTATAACAAAATAATTATTATTTATATTTGTAAAATGTGTGATGTGATGCAGCTTTTAGTCTGTGTGGTATTGGACATTACAAAGTGGGTGAAATGCCATGACCTAATTTATTTACCTCATAACCAGGATAAAGAAGTACTGAAATAAAAACTGATCATGGCTGGCATAGTTTGTATTTACAGTGTGTAGTATGAGTGTGTTGAAGTGTATTGGGACAGTTTTCAACCAGCATTCTCAACTATTCTCCACCAAAAAGGTGTTTCAGACAAGTCAAAAAAATGTAACATTGTTAGTTTGACATAAACATAACAAAAGGGCTAAAATGTATAGTTGGTTGGTCTGGTTTAGAAAATGTTAAGTTGGGTTGGTGTTTGAGTTCAAATCCAATTTAATTTTAACAACAATAGGCAGATATATTTTAGGCAATGTATGTCATGGTTTATTCCATGCTACAACTTTATAGTAGATTTGAATTACATTAATCTGAACTGAAACTTAACACTGTGAGTTGCTGTAGTTTCACTCAGACATATGCATTCCTTCCATAGTTGCTGGGGCTGAGTACTGAGGGATAAGATGCTTCTGCAGCCGAATAAACTGTCCTTCTGGTTGGAGGCTGGTATGGGTAAGGCCTGGGAGAGAGAAGACAATGGTCTGGTGACAAATAGTTAAAGAGCATCACAAAGTTACTAAAATGCTGTAAGTAAATTAACAAAGATAGGTAATGAAGAAACACTGACAAACTTTCAGTTTAACAAACATACAGTTTCTTCTCATTGGTCTTGAAACTGCATGCACATGTAAGACATAAACCAGCACAGATGGCTACTGCGCTTGATGCCCAGCCGTAGAAGAGACCATCCCCGATCTCAAATCTGCAACAACACAATGTGCAAAATACTGTAACTACAGTCACATTTACACATCAATGAGACTGGATGTATTGCATTGGCAAACATTGCGAAAATGTGAACACATCAGAACCAGCATTAACTTTTTCAGCAATTTGAGCTACATCTGTTGGATTGGACCATATGGGCCAACCTTCGCTGAATGCGTGCATCAATGAGCTTTGAGTGCCCAAGACCCTGATGCCAATTTACCGCTTTTCCTTCTTTGAACCACTTTTGATAGGTACTGACCACTGCAGCTTGGGATTACCCCACAAGAGCTGTAGTTTTGGAGATGCTCTGATTCCGTCGTCTAGCCATCACAATTTGGACCTTATAAAAGTCTCTCAAATCCTTACTCTTACCCATTTTTCCTGCTTTTAACAAATCAACTTTGCATTTTTCCTGCTTCTTAATTTTGTTTTCAGTCATATAATGTTATGGTGGATCGGTGTATGTACACATTACTATTACTTTTCAGAAAGGACCACATTATATACTGTGCACAGACCCTTTATTTCAGTGTCCCAAAAACATTGGGAAAAATAGCTCAAGAGGTGTTTTTGGTTAGTCAGGTATATTTTTTTCACATACTTTTTGATGACATAAGAGAAAATGACTTTGACTTTACATTGACATTATACAAATGGACACTTTTATTCAGAGTGACTTACAATAAGAACAAATACAGGTCCTTCTCAAGAAATTAGCATATTGTGATAAAGTTCATTATTTTCCATAATGTAATGATAAAAATTAAACTTTCATATATTTTAGATTCATTGCACACCAACTGAAATATTCCAGGTCATTTATTGTTTTAATACTGATGATTTTGGCATACAGCTCATGAAAACCCAAAATCTCAAAGAATTAGCATATCATGAAAAGGGTCTCTAAACGAGCTATTAACCTAATCATCTGAATCAACTAATGAACTCTAAACACCTGCAAAAGATTCCTGAGGCTTTTAAAAACCAAAATTCTCAAAGAATTAGCATATTTCATCTGACCAATAAAAGAAGTGTTTGTAATACAAAAAAAAGAAAAGAAAAAGTCAACCTTCAAATAATTATGTTCAGTTATGCACTCAATATTTGGTTGGGAATCCTTTTGCAGAAATGACTGCTTCAATGCGGCGTGGCATGGAGGCAATCAGCCTGTGGGACTGCTGAGGTGTGATGGAGGCCCAGGATGCTTCGATAGCGGCCTTAAGCTCATCCAGAGTGTTGGGTCTTGCGTCTCTCAACTTCCTCTTCACAATATCCCACAGATTTTCTATGGGGTTCAGGTCAGGAGAGTTGGCAGGCCAATTGAGCACAGTAATACCATGGTCAGTAAACCATTTACCAGTGGTTTTGGCACT
>JACXGM010019941.1:0-18107 GCA_016801145.1 Umbra pygmaea | reverse complement strand
ACGCGAAGCGACTATCCAATAGAAGTAGAGCACAGAGGAGACGGGGGGAAGGCTCGCGGTGAATCACTGGAGAAACTGATGGTGGCTGTAGCCCGCAGCTGTATTTGAGGAACACCCATCAACGTACTAATGGAGGGTTGCCTTGCAACAACACCCAACACCACGCTCCAGTCGTGTCGGAAAAGTGGATCCGTACCGTGAGGGGTTAATATTTTGTCAAGATTACGTATAGGGCGGGATCGCTAACGTTCACTTGGATTTGATTGGCTAAAACTAATTAACCTATTTTACCACTTTAGTTTTTTTTCCTACCTCTCTACTTGACGTATGTTACACTAGGTTGAGAGGCTCTGATACCAATTCATTAGCAAATTTGAGTTCAAGGTCTTTATCAGCAATATGCTTACTTTTACCAAGGAGTTTGTTAATATTTTCCCAAATCAACTTACAATTTCCTTTGGCACCATTAATTACAGACGTGAAAAAATTTGCTTTTGCCATTCTCAAAGTTTTTGTGACTTTATTTCTTGTGGTTACAAATTGTAATCGATCAGTAGTTAATTCAGATTTTAATGATTTTTTTAGTAATTTATCTCTGAGTGTCATAAGCTGTTTACACTCACTATTGATCCAAGGCAAGGAATAAACTTGTTTCTTTAAATGACCCACTTTCTGGAATTGAGACAGAACCTTTTTAATAGAAGAATATAATAAATCCCAACATTGATTAGTGTCATCACATAATACTATACTAGACCAATCAAAAGTATTTAGAGCTGCAATTAGACATTGTTCTTGGCTCTGTGGAATATACATTTGTTTTATATTAATGTTTTTACTGGCACTTCTCAATCACTTTTTAGTCAGCTTTCTAGAAAAGAATGTGGCATTGTGGTCAGACAAGCCAGTCAGCAAATTGTACGTTTTTATTATTCTATCTGGTTTGTTAGAGAACACCAGGTCTATCAAAGTTTTAGAACGATTTGTTATTCTAGTGGGATCACTAATCATTTGTGTTAATCCAAAATTATCTGTAATTTCTTTCAGTTTCTTTCTGTCACTTTCGTTGTCCCAATTTACATTTAAGTCTCCCATTAGTATAACCTCATTATTAAAGTCACAACAACTCAGAAGTGCTTTAAATTGATCATAGAAATCTACTTTTGCTGACGGCGGACGATAAAGACATAGAATAGTAAATGACATTTCTGTTGAAAGTGACACTTTAACTCCAACACATTCAATTGATATTTCATTAGGCCAAATGTTTTGTGTACATTTTAAAAAGTCCTTCATATAATTAACACCCCTCCTCCCTTCCCTTGATGCCTATCCTTTCTAAAGACATTGTAGCCCTGTAATGATACCACTGCTTGTGGGGAAGAGGGTTTAAGCCAAGTTTCTGAAAGTCCTAAGAAATCCACATTTGAATTAGAGAGAAGATGCTCTAATTGTTCCCTCTTAGGGACCATACTGCGTATACTCAGATGGCCACCTAAGAGCCCTTTATTTTTACAATGTGGATCCCATATAGTCCTGGCTTGATTAAGAGTCTGAAATAACTTACATGATCGATGTTTTTTAAATACCGGGTTCCTTTGTGTAATACGTTGTAAAGACATACTGGACTTAGTTGTAACAGAATCCTGTAGTGATGGTATTAGCCCAGGTAGCTGCTGTAAACCAGGTAACAGTGATGGTAGTAGCCCAAGTGATGGTAGTAGCCCAAGAGGCTGCTGTAACCCAGGTAGCGGAGATTGAATTAACCCGGAAAACTGCTGTAATCCAGGTAACAGTGATGGTATTAGCCCAGGTAGCTGCTGTAAACCAGGTGGCAAAGGTGGTATTAGCCCAGGTAGCTGCTGTAAACCAGGTACCAGTGATGTTAATAGCCCAGGTGGCTGCTGCAACCCAGGTAGCGTAGATTGAATTAGCCCGGAGAACTGCTGTAATCCAGGTAGCAATGATGGTATTAGTCCAGGTAGCTGCTGTAACCCAGGAAGCAGAGGTTGAATTTGAATTTGCCCAGGGAAGCGCTGTAACTCAGTTAGCAATGGTAGCAATGGTAGCAATGGTGGTATTAGCCCAGGTAGCTGCTGCAACCCAGGTAGAAAAGAAGGTATTGGCCCAGGTATCTGCTGTAACCCAGGTAGCAGAGATGGTATTAACCAAGGGAGCTGGTGTAATCCAGGTATCTGAAATGGTGTTAGCACAAAAAACTGCTGAAGCCCAGGTAGAAAAGGTGGTGTTATCCAAGAAAACAGCTCTAGTTGTGACACAGGGCTTAAAACAGGACCAGGATTTTGTTCAACATCACCAGCCAGAAGTAGTATCATCAAAAGATTCACAACCCCAGGAAATGATCTAGATACTGTTTGATCAAGTTTACCTGGGGGCAGTCTAGCATGTCCACAATCCAGGATTCTTGCATACAAAAGATGTTGGCTCCTCTTTGCTGGATAGAGAGTTAAGTTATCCATTTTCCTTGGACATGTTAAACTCAAGAGGAGGTAAAAGGACAGGAGAAGACCAGACAAACATAACAAGATCCAAGGGTTTATGATGTACTTTTGTGGCAAACAAACCAGACCTGCCAAACATGTGGCTGCACCCTGGCGGCCATGTTGTCCTGATTTCATGCTGAAGCTATGTTCTGCTTAGTAACCTCTGTTTCATCGCAACATTGTTGGTGCCAACGTGAATAACAATATCTCTGTACTCTCTAGCCTTGCCCGTTTTTGATTTCGCTAGCACCAATCACAGATTAGCCTCTATGTCGGTAGCCCTGGTCCCAGGTAAACACTATATAATCGCTGGCTGATTCTTCAGTCTAATATTACGGGTAATGGAGTCACCGATTACTAAACTTTTCATTTTGTCATGTGTCCTGCTTAGACGCGTCTGCCGCTCAATCCCCAAGAGAGACGACTCAGGCCCTTAGTCAGAGTCAAGTGGGGAAAACCGGTTGAAAGTGTCTGTCGGTGGTTTAGAATTCGACACCAGCCAAGCAGGCCGACGGCGCCCTTTGCCAGCAACCATGAGAAAATTGTCCGGCTGCAAGGACAGTGCGGGGGAGTTAGAATAGCTACTACTATCAACACTGCCTGGTGGCTCAGACGCGTTCTTATCGTTAGCTACACTGGGATTTTCCTTTTCTGGCAACTGCATCTGAAGCAGAGCCTCTAACTTAGCTATCTTAGCAAGAAGGTGAGAACAACAACTGCAGTACGACATGCTACTTAGCTTTCGACTGGTCGCAGTAGATGAGAGACTCCTCACATAGCAGGAATATAATACTATTGGTGGCTGGTCATTCTGTCACGAATACTCAATGACTCAGGTATAAAATGATAAACAGTTTATTTTAACTAAAACTATCCCTTAGGAGAATAACAAAACTGAAAAAAATGAATAACTCAGAGACAAAGAACTGGATTAGAACAGAAGATAACTCAACATTTAAACTATGAACTAAACAGAATATAAGTTACTAACAAAACCAAAGAACACGGTAGCAGGCAACCGGTAGAGACAGGACTTTGACAAATAATGCCCAGCAAACTAAAGACAAACAGGACCGGAACTAAATAGTGGACTAATGACTAAAGGAGAACAGCTGTGCAGATAATTAAGGTGATAGGAGATCAAAAACCATGTGACTAAACTAACAGGAACCAAAACTAAAGACAGAAAGAACACATGAATGTAAGAACCAAAACCTGGAATGGACTATACATATAACAGGGAATACTACAAAGAAGACTAGACAAACATTAAAGGTTCCGTGTGTAAAATTTAGTGGTATGGTTTGCAAATTACAAACAGCCAGTCACTCACCGCCTACCCCTCCCTTTGCAAATAAAAAAATTTGCTACGGTGGCCGACATAGGATAACATCTGTTGTTTGCATATCAGAAGTGCTGTCCGTAGCGTTAATAACTCCAACAATCTGTATTGCCAAAACTGTGTTTACCTTTTGCTGCCAATAGACAACCATTACACATTTACGGGGCAAGTTAAAAAGCGTGCTTTGAGCCACTAAACATGTTCAAAATGTCATTACTAGTCCATATTCATTCGCACTGATTCCTTATAATAAACACAGTGAGTTTGAACAAATAAGTTTGTGTACATACCTCAGTTTATATCCCATTTTCCAGTGAAGTCCACACTAGTCGATTGTCGAAGTCATACAATTCAATATTCCAAAACATATTTTTTTCCCCAAAAAAACTATTTGCGGTGCTTATACATCCTATTACATACTTGACATTGCACATTATCTGGTACCAAATATTCTACTTACTGTGTTATTATTATTATTTGCTTTTTCATTACTTCACAGTGCTTAACTGTTATTCTATTGTTAAATATGGCTTGTAAATCCAAGTTACTGTACTTTGAAATGTGGAATTAAAATGCCAAATGTGAATGTCTGGTTTGATCAAACATTCTTAGTAAACTGAATGCTAAAAAGATGTAAATATACAAATTATATATATACAATAAGCAGCGACAGATCGCTCAAAAGCGCTTGCCTCCGACGGGCCGCGGAAGGGCCGCCTCCAGTATAATCGCGGTGGAAAGGTGGTGGGCCCGCGGGCCGGCCACCAAAGCCACTTCTTCACCTCCATCTGCCATTCTGCTAAAAGTAAAAAATCTAACAATCTAAAAATTTTAAGTTTAAAGAAATCTTAGAGACGGATGTAAGCTAGTTGTTGTTCGGATGGCAAACGTTTTTTACACTTCTTTGTTGAACTTTATTGAACTGCCACTTTTATCAGCAACAGAAACGATGCTGACGTAAGGCTAGGCCTGCAGAAATGCTTTACTTGGTCAAAGAACACACCCAACATATTAAAGTCGAAATCTGATTGGTTAAAAATATGACAATCAACAACATGGTCCTGATGGGCTTCAACAGCAGACAGTATTCACTCGGAATTCTGAATGCCCCAGTCTACCCTGAGACAACACAGATGAAAAAAATCTTATTGGATAAAAGCTTTCCTTTATATGAGCTGTGCTAAAAGCAAGGCAAGTGAAAAGAGCGTACTGTAGCAATGAAATTACCTTATAGAATAATTGAAATGAACTTTGTAAAATATATATAGTGCTAATGAAAAAATATATTAAAGAATAATATATGTTAAAAATATATTCTGACTATCTTTGGGCCTGCAGAGAAGCCTTTGCAGGCCCTGACGGCCCACCACTGAACCCAACTAACGTTACATCCACCACTGAACCCAACTAACGTTACATATTTTTTCTAACAGGGTACTAAAGGTTTAGCTGGCTAATATGAGCTGTTATGCTGTAGGCTAACGTTCTGTTTTGCAGTAAATGGTACTAATCAGCTGATTGTCTTACGAAAATAACCGGCACATTTCTCCCAACAGAGCAAAGCCACAACAAAGCGAGGGAGAAGAACTATGTTACATGCAATAATCCAACTATATATTTTACAGCACAGACAAGGGAAAAGTCACTTCTCATGGTATCTATGGCTAGCTTCTAGCCAATGCTAACTTTGTCAAACAATAGTTTGCATTTGCATTGCTAAAGTTGGAATACCTTACCTGCCCAGCAGAAAACAGGCAACTTTGGCATCGCTTTGAAAACATTTTTCCCTCATTAGCACCTTCAATCTGGAAAAAGCCACACTGATGTTTACCCGGGATTTCTGCCTATGTCGCTCTTGTATTTGTCTGGCTTTATCATGCTTTCGCTTCTTCAAAGCAGATTCACCCTTCGTCAGCTGTTGTGCTAAATAATAGCTGTGGTCCTACAATTGTTCAAAAATCCACTTCTAATAAACGAGAGCTTCTACTATTACCTAATACTTAGAAACATACAACTTCTTCTTCTGCTGCGCTTCTTTTTCTTCTTCTTCTTCTTCTGCTGCTGCTGCTGCTTCTCTTTCAAGGTAGTGACGAATCACGCTCTGTAGCGCTGTTTGTTTGCTGAGGGCAACTGTAGAACCATGATGACAAAATATAGCGACCTCCATAAAAGGGGGTGCCCGTGGTCATGTATATATAAATGGCTCATTCTAAGGTAATAAAAACATAATTGTTCATTATGTAAGGTCTTCACACACCACTGAAAACATAGTTATGGATCTTATATTGCATTTCTGTCAATAGTTCCTTAGAAATACTACACACTGAACCTTTAAGACGAAACATATACTGTGGAAACGTTACAGTTTGCAAATTTTACACGATTGCCCAGTGCGAGCAAATGTCTTAAACATTGTCTCAATTTGCTTTACCTGCTCTTGAGGTAAGCCGTTGTCACCCAAAGCTTCAAAATGAAAGGCATATTGCAATTCTGGTCCTACATCACACAAAAAATACAAATAAATAAAAAAAGACAGTGGATGTGCATCATATCATAATCCTTTAGGGCTTGTTTTTTTATACTAGTCTCTGGAAAGCTACATAAAAATAAGCAGGTAGCTGGTAGATTTGCTTCACTCACGAGCCAAAAACACAATATTTATCTATTGAGTGGCTGGTAAAAATTTAACATTCACTAGCCGTTTGGCTGGTAGATGAAAAAATTAATTTAGAACGCTGGCTTTAACCATTGTCATGTATCCAGGTCGCAATTGCAAATTATTGCTTATACCTGTTTTTAAATAAAAGTAAAGTAAAAAAAGCTTAGCAGGAGATGGTGGTATGGGGGCCGGGGATTATGTTGGGGGGAGTAAAAATTTTAAAAATGTATTGATATATTTCTATACACAGTATCTTTACTGTTATTTTTCCTGTCAATCTTTATAAATAAATTTAATTAAAAAAAAAGATAAAATGAAGCAGTTGGCACGCCGGCGGATAGCCGGTAGAATCTCGCAAGAAGATTCCAGTGACCTATTCCGCGGCAGTGACATATTCCGCAGCAAACAATTTCTCCCCACAAGCGGGAAGCACCTATCCGACAGCTTAGGGCCGGCAGCAAAACAAAGCCGTGCTGATAATTTTTCACTATATGGGTTGATGTCACATTTCAGTTGTTTGTAGACTGGCTAACAGTAGCTCTAGAGAAAATGGTTGTATGATCTTCTTGACCTGAGATTAATGCATATTAATTCAAACATGCAAAATTGTTTTAGCACATGAGATTTTTGGATTTGTGGAAAAAAGTTAAGTGGCGAGCCCTGCATCTGCATATTCATTTATGGGAGGAGGCAAGGCGGGGTCAGTGGCTCGTTCACGTGTAGTCAATCTCACGTTGATTGTGATTTATAAAGGATCTGGCGTACGACCGGTTTTATACATATGAATATTTCTGTGTGTAGGTACTTTTCCAATTTTGGGCGTATGCCAACTTCCGCTATGTAAGCTGTGCAATCTTTTATACATAAGGCCCTTGGGCCATAGGAAGTAGGGGTGCTGAGGGTGCTGCAGCACCCCCTGTTGGAAAAGGCAGACTTCATAGCACTGTCAAATGCAAAGACAAATATACATATTGAGAAATAACTAGCGATAATGAATAAATAATAATTAATAAAATAACGTCAAGGATCATAATCAACGAAAGTCACATAGCTAGCTACCATGATATTTATAGTTCATTTTCTTTAAAAAAGGTTGGGCACCTCTGGCTATTTGTATATTTTTGCCTGCTGTGTGGAACAGGGTTGCAAGTTGAAGTAGGCTGTTCCTTTGAAATACTAAGCAGTCACTATAGACTACATTAAAATATTGTTAATCAACTATGATTCCCGAAGCATGACATAAACAAAGCTCTCATTTTACCATGGTTTTATTTTAATCCCATTAAATGTATTTCTATACACCAAGTCACTTTGCATATTAGTGTCTGGTAATGACCAGGCCTTATCTTGCACCCGGCGCAAAGCAGCGCAAAGTCTGAACGCAAGGGTCTTTTCTAGTTTAAGACCGATGCAGTTGTCAATTTCCTGTCAGCCGCCCGTGTTGTTTAAATAGCAAATGCACCTGCGCCCATATTTGCGCCCATGGTAGTGCTGGTCTAACAGGAACGTGTGGTCAGAATAATTCTGGGTGTATTGCTATCTCGAGGCATTGGAAAGTGAATGCCCCATTGACCAACAAAAATTTGGTCTAAAGTCAATGGCACAGCACGTCATATTTATTTTAACAGCAAATTAGACAAATGCACCTATGTCATAGGCACAAAGCGTGCACACTATGCTTGTTGCACACACACAGGGAAGCGGAGCAGCACACAAACATGCAAAAGATTACAAATAAAATATTATGGTGCAAATCAGCCGTCATAATAGCAATGCGCGAAAGGTACTAACACGCCTGGCTCCATGTGTAATAGTTCTGAGGATCTATTGACAGAAATGCAATATATGATCCATAACTATGTTTTCAGTGGTGTGTAAAGACCTTACATAATGAACCATTATGTTTTTATAACCTTAGAATGACCATTTATATCTACATAAATGTGGGCACCCCCTTATATGGAGGTCGCTGTATTTTGTCATCATGATTCTACTGTAGCCCTCAGCGAACAAACAGCGCTACAGAGCGCGTTTCGTCACAACCTTGAAAGAGAAGCAGCCAAAAAAGAAGTAGCAGCAGAAGTTGTACGTTTCTAACTATTAGGTAATAGTAGAAGCTCTCCTTTATTAGAAGTGGAATTTTGGACAATTGGAAAGCTCTATTGAGGGAAAAAATAATTCAAAGCCATGCAGAAGTTGCCTGTTTTCTGCTCGACAAGGAAAGGTATTCCAACTTTAGCAATGCAATTGAAAACAGTTGTTTGACAATGTTAGCCTTGTAGAAGCTAGCCATACTCACTGTGAAAAGTGACTTTTCCCTTTTCAGTGTTGTAAAATATATAGTTTGATTGTTGCATGTAACTTAGTTCTTCTCCCTCGCTATCTTATGGCTTTGCTATGTGGGAGAAATAACATGGTTACAAGTTTGTGAGTCAATCAGCTGATTAGTACTATTGACCGCAAAACAATAGCCTACAGCATAACAGCTCATATTAGCCAGCTAAACCTTTACTACAGTGTTAGAAAAAATGTGTAGGTGGATTGTTTCATGTGGTTCTTCTCTTTTGCTGTGTACAGTAATGGCTTTGCTATGTGGGTATAAATGGGCTGGTTAGGTTCGTCAGACAATCAGCTGATTAGTACTATTGACCGCAAAACAGTAACATTTGCTGTAGGCTCATATTAGCCAGCTACTACGGTGTTAGAAAAAATATGTAGGTTTATTGTTTCATGTGGTTTTTCTCCCTCGCTGTGTACAGTAATGGCTTTGCTATGTGGGTATAAATGGGCTGGTTAGGTTCGTAAGACCATCAGCTGATTAGTACTATTGACTGCAAAACAGTAACGTTAGCCTACACCCTACAGCATTACAAAATATTAGCCATCTAAACCTTTACTACCGTGTTAGAAAAAATATGTAGTTGGATTGTTTCATCTGGTTCTCCGCTATCGTTGTGTAATTGCTTTGCTATGTAGGGAGAAATGTGCTGGTTACGTTCGTGAGACAAACAGCTGATTGGTACTATTTACTGCAAAACTGTAACATTAGCCTACAAAATAACAGCTCATATTAGCTACTAAACGTTTATTACACTGTTTGAAAAAATATGTAATGTTAGTTGGATTGTTATTTTGAAAGCATGATGAAGCCAGACGAATACGGGAGTGACGCAGGTAAAAATCACTGGTAACCATCAGTGTGGCTTTTCCCAGGTAGAAGGCTCTTATGAAGGAAACATGTAAATCAAAGCAACTCTTTTCTTATCTTGTACTAACTAACATGGAAACAAGCTAGGTAAAGTCAGTGAATAAAACACTAACACAATGATGAACAAGTAAAAATAACATTTGAAATAACATGGTTTTACTGAATAATACATTTTTACTTAATAATTAAGTAAATATCTTAATATCTCTATATAAAGAAACCTCATTGCTTGACTATCTACTCTGCTGTCTCAGATGACAACATAGTTTATCCTACGTTGCCCACCGTAGCTTAGCTTTTGTGTTTGCAAAGGGAAGGAAGTGAGTGACCGGCTGCTTGCAATTCACAAACCATAACACTAGATGTCACTAGAAATTACACACTAAACCTTTAAAGGGAATGGGAGATGAATCTCTGATTGGTTTATTCCATGGTACGCCCAAAACACACCCATGAATTAATGAAGAGATTTAGTACAACCCTGGCGCATGGACCCTTTTATCCACTGTCAAACTAGCAAAAGTAGATTTGGACACGCCCAAATCGCACTTGCACCATGCGCTTATGCCATGCGCTTAGATCGTTAAAATAGGGCCCATTTTGTTTTCTCCTGAACCTGGAGCCAGCACTTGAAAACTTGCATTCACAGTAAACTTGCCTAATATCCGTGCCAACACAATGTTCTCGAGGTGCACGCTAATGCAAGGTATGTGCATTATGTGTATACATGCGTGGGAGTATGCTCCCAGGCATATGCAAAATATGCCCCACCCACTACAGCACCCCCAACGTAAAAACTCTATAAAACATTATGGGCCCTGTTTTAACGATCTGAAACACAAGTATCAAATGCGAAATGCAAGTGACATTGTGGGCAGGTCCCGGGCGCTAATGCTATTATGCCGGCGGGATAAATTACACTTGCACCCAACATAAATCTAAAATGGGTAGATCTGAAGTAGCTTCATTATTCATAGGTATGGTTTGGGCGTAACGTGCAATAAACCAATCAGAGCATCGTCTCACATTCCTTTTAAGAGCAGCCACGCATGCTCCATGGCAGAATGCTATTATAACAGCGGATTGCTATTGATTTTTATTTTTTACAAAAATGTAAATAAAGAAATGTCACAAGACATACTTTCCAATGTTTTGGGCTCACTCTCACTGAATCACGAGACCTAACATTAGACCGAGATTACTTTGCTTTTTTCTGTCAAATAAGCTCTCCTCTCCCGTTCTGCTGCTGGGGCATTTGGGTTAAGTGGCAACGGCACATGCATTTCAACATCACATCTCCTTAAGTCCTCTAATATTTCCTCATTTATGTCATCAACACATCCATGATTCATGGACATATTGTATAAAACACAAGCCACAAAGAATGCTACGGCTTGAGTAGTGTAAAATGCTTCCTGTCCTATCCAAACACCTGTGCGCATTTTCAGTGTGCCGAATGTTCGTTCAATTAGGCTACACTGCGTGTTTGTGTGTGTTTTCACGCACTGTTGCTGGCATCAAAAATGGTGTCATCATCAGACATGTATTTAACGGATAGCATTGTCCCCTTCACAGCCACCCATCCAAGGGGGGTTTCCCCTCAAACATGGCAGAGTTTGCCATACATGAGTCATGGGTTGAGCCAGGGTAATTCGCAAAGACATGGGTGATTTTACCATTAGCATCGCAAATGACTTGTATATTGACTGAATGGGTTCCCTTGCGGTTGATGTATATCAGTGTGAATAATTCTTTCTGAATAATTTGGGTAAATGTGTACACTAGATGTATGCCTTCTTTTTAAGATCAACGGACACCACAATGATTTCTCTCGTGTGGGAATATTTTTCCTTCTAATTATGTATGGATTGCAATAATGGGAAATGTCGCATTTGTGTAGATGAGAGGAGCAAAGTGTATGCGCGTTGTGAACATGTTACATTATGGCAATGCATGCGCCCTTAAAATAGCATCTGAATAACACGCCACTGAAATGTAACCAGGAACACGCCTCTTCTTTTTGCTGAACCGCCCAACGGACGCAAGTTCATTCCCTAATTTACCAATGCACACCTGTGGAGGGAAAAGTCCCCTATGTGTTGAGTGCAAGATAGGAATGATACATGTGTTGGTGTAAAAACTAAATTGCGCTGGGTGTAAGATAGGGCCCTATATGTCCATGGTCGGACTCCCATGCTCCAAGGACATGACACACTTGCTTTTTTTGCACAATATTTTTTGGTTGTGAAGTTTCTGTCAAAGGTGCCAAATTATTATCTGAATGTGAAGGAAAGTTATGCTCGTAGCTCTGTGACTCCACTAAATGAGTCAGAGGATTTACACATTTTGCCACATCTGCCAGTTTTAGCGTGTAAAAAACTGGCAAAAACTGTGAACAGGTGCTAAACGTGTTTTTGTAAAGGAATGTTGGTTTGTGTAGAAAAAGAATGATAATACATAATAAAATACAAAATTATACTGTATATACTGTGATATCTTTTAATGCTACCAGTTAGTTTTTTAGGTCATTATTTTGAGTGACAATATATTCTTATTTTGAGAAAATGTTTGCAAGTGTTATGGTAGAATGAGTTGATTTCAAGACATGCAGGATGTGTGTTGATAAATGTCATGAATTTTAAAACTTTAAATGAAGTTTTGTGCCAGGCTATGTGTGGGTAGAGAACTCAGTTTTGAGAAATGTGTTAACTATTTTGTAAAAAAATGTAAATGATCGAGCAGGGACTGTAAACCCTCTCCTCAAGTCAGGGGTGTAAAATCCCCCTGCCAGCACATGTGACAGGATATGCATCATAAAGATGTCTCTGTGTCACTGTTCTTCCATAAGAGACACCTGAACACATCCTAGCCAGATCCTCCTCTCTTCTCTGGACTGACAATCTACATAAACAGCACATTTTGCCTAAGAATTCAAACTAAGCACTAACTATGATTGCAGCTACTGGATTCCTTGCAGTGCTCTTGTGTTTAATGCAGGTTTGTTTCTACACTGCAGAAATAGGTATGTGGGGTTATATTTTCAACTAGCTTTGATTTGATAGAATATTAAGTCAGTCTGTACAGTGATGATACAATAATTTATTATGTTATATTTATGATTTTTACCAAAACATATATCAATCTGCTAGTATGTATTTCTATTCCTGAAGATTGTACTACTAGATACAGTAGATAGATCTACTCCAGGAGTCATAAGTGAACCCTGTTGTTCAGACTGATAGATGTGTGCATTTTAATGTATTTTGAAGCATTGAAATGATAGTTTAATTAAATTATATTTTTTAAACAATGTTTTGTATTTTTATTATTTTAATGACAGGAGAATATGTAAGGGTAGACAGTAAGGAAGGGCACAGTAAGGCTCAGGGCTCAAACCGCCGTTGCCAGGGGGGCGTGTGTTCCAGAGTCAGGAGCTTAGTTACATCAATCTCAGGGGCATGTTCTTGAAAATAAAGTGCTACTAAACATTACCGTTATAACCGGAAAATAAAAAATGTTGTACAACCCCAGTTATTTTATGCATTTTAATGTACAATGGGCCCTAAATTTTGTGATAAAAATATTTTGTAAATACAGCTTCTGTTCAGTGCATTGCCCTATATGCAATCATGTGATACATAACACTTCTTCATTTCTGTAGACAGCAGCTCTTTTCTAATCTACAACAAGGACCACAACAAGTGTGTTGTGGTGGTGAGTGCTAGTCAGATCACAGCAGATGCCTGCGACCCCTCATCCCAGAACCAGCAGTTCCGCTGGACCTCGCAGTCACGTCTCCTCAGCATCTCTCTGAAGCTCTGCCTGGGGGCTCAGGAAATGAAAAGCTGGGTTAAGGTGTTGCTGTTTTCCTGTGATGAGAAGAGTGAGCTTCAGCAGTGGCAATGTAAGAATGAGACCCTGTTCGGCCTTAAAGACAAGGAGCTGTACTTTAATTATGGCAACTTCGATGAGAAAAACATGATGATCTACCACGGATCTGGGGGTTGGAGCCGTTGGAATATCTATGGTAGTCAAAGTGACCTTTGCTCCAAGGGTTACCAAGGTAAGGACAAGTAGAGGTTGAATCGGTTGTCATAAACTGGAAGCGGAATTTATTAAACGTTTTTAATAAACTAAATCCTGTGGTATTTCTAGGAGTAAGAAGTTATGAGCCTGAGTCTGATGTATAATGTTACACCACTGAATATTTTCATTTAAATAGATAGGCAGTTTCCATAAACCAACCCTGTAAACAAACAACAATCAATGTCTGGAAAAAATTACCAGCCGACTGCAGTGTATAGTAAGCAGTGATGCATGCGATAGGTTGCTCCAGTAATAAACAGCAACGCTGCATGATATACTGCATCTAAACTTTTTAGTTCCGTTGCTGACTTATGCATATAGTACATAACCAAGCACTGCCATAAATATGGCTTGTATTATTTCCTTTCTATGCTGTGAGGACAGACATGATGTATTCCTATAAATGCCAAATCTCACTTTCAGCTTCATCACCAGCTCAGTAATATGTGTATTTAAAGAGAGATTGTCATCCAATGAAATTTCCAGATATTTACATGAGGAGACATGTTCTAATACAGAGTCATCTAGTGTATTAATGTTAAAGCTGTCCAATTGTAGAATGGTGGCTCTGGAAAACACCATATAGGCAATTTAGTTTTACTAGCATTTAACACAAGCCTTAGGATTTACGGAAGAGGATTAGGGACACGTGAACATTTTATTTGAGTCCCGAGTTTAAAGTCAGAATTCTGAGAAAAATTCAGAATTCTGAGAATAAAGTCAGAATTCTGAGATTAAAGTCAGAATTCTGATTTTTTCTCAGAAGTACCTCTAAGGAACCAAACTCAGTGAGTTTCACTTTACTCTGCCTCCCAGTCATGCATACAGGAACACACTGAACATGTCAGAGTTAACTGTTTAGACCCTTAGAATGTGGCTATAGAATAAATTTGATTTCTAAAAAGAAATCAAATTTTTTCACACATCTCAAAGAAACAGACATAGCACAAAAACTACAAATAATTTACACTTACAAGTTTACAGCTGTATGCAAAGGTTTAGGCACCCCTGACAATTTCCATGATTTTAATTTATAAATAATTGTATATTTCGATCAGCAATTTCAGTTTGATCTATCAAATAACTGAAAGTCACAGTAATATTTCAGTAGTGAAATTAGGTTTATTGGATGCAGAGATGGATTTAAGTTATTTTATACAAGTCTAAGTCAAGTCTCAAGTCACTGCATGCAAGTCCAAGTCAAGTCCAAAGTCACGGCATACAAGTCCAAGTCAAGTCTCAAGTATTTTAAGTTTTATAGGCTATAGTCATAGTCTGTTAGTCTAAAGCAAGTCCTTTCAACTTAAGTTGCATTTCATGGAAATTACTATTATTTGATGGGCTATTTTTTATATCATCAGCTGACAATCTTTACAATAATACTGAAATGTGATGTTTATTCTTTCTTCAGACCAATTTAAGTAGAAGTTCCTGCAACTAGAATTACACAAATAATCTAATTTATTTCTCAGAGCAGTATAAAGACAACATAAAAAAAGATTGATAACAATATACAATCATGTAATACCAACAAAAGAAGAACTGGCCATCTTTAACTTGGCACAGAATGTAATGTGATGCAGCCAAAATGACACATCTTTAACAAGATTACACATTTTGGCTACTACAGCAATCACAATGAGAATGAGATTTTTATTTAATATTTTCCAGAAATAATTATATCCTAACTGTAAGTATTGGAAAGTAATGCAATCATCATAAATCCAATTACTAGTGACTATTTTAAAGCAATAACCAATGTTTTGCATCCCTACTGTCATTGCCGATCTACCAGAACGGTAATTTGTTGACAGTCCCTTACACAGATCCTAGCGATAGAACAGATGATGAAGTGCTATCAAGCTTTATTTCGGATACATAACTATAGCGACACTAATTGTAGTTGTTTTCTCTTGATACTCTGTAATAATGTCAACTTTCTTTCACCATGATCAGGTCATTGACCTGAATTGCGTTGTAGATCTTGAACGAAGGGGAAGTTGAAATCGAATATCAACTGACTATCAAACATCCAGCCAACTTCACTGTGCTAGTTAAACCCAGCGACGGCGCTTTGGTGGGGCATTCGAGGGCCGTGCCCCCCCTAGCGGGCCATGGCCCTCCTACCACAGGCCATGGCGTGGTAAAAAATATCCCTTTTAGTTATTATTTCAATATTAAATGTGCACACTGTAACTTAAATAAAATTAACTTAACGTATCATTTTAGTTGTGCATGCATAGCAGGTTACTATGCTCATTGGTCACTGAGTAAACTTGTTACTGTACATTTGATTTCTAAACATAATGTTGAGCTGCAGCACACAGAATCCATTTCAAGTTGTTGGTTGGAATCGAAAAGAATAGAACTAACAGTGTGTCCGTCCTCATAGGCAGTTATTTCTACGTAAGTACTGAGATTCAGTATTTCCTCCTCAACTGGCTATCGGAATGGAATGCGTTTCAGTAAACTCCGTATATCATGTTTCATATAAATGGTTGGAAAATGAATTATTGAAGACTCAACAATTCCATTCTACAAAGGCAAAGTAGGAGACAAGTCTTTATATTCTTGTCTATGTTCCAAATCACATTGATTGTAGCATATGTTAATGAGGCCTCTCACCAATCTGAGTTTAAATATGGTCAGTAGTAGGAACCGATAACCGCAAACTCCTATAGGCTCGTCTTTGTTGCTTTCATGATTTCCGTTTAAATGTTTTAAATAGGAGATACACAATGACAAGCCAGCTGGAATCTGCAACTCTTTGTCTCTCTTCTACCCGCGGTGCGTTCCCAACCCAGCAAACATGGAGTTGGCTTTTTGCTCATCGTTTAACGGGCGGTCCCCCAGCAGGAGTGTTGGCAAATGAGCGGTCCTCCGGGAATCCTACGCATTCATACTGTTGTTCCAGTTAGTCCAGCAGCTGCGTATGGGCTATAACCTAGGCTAGCCTTATGTTCTAGATTTTTATCTGTAATGAAAAATATTTTAAACTATTTATAAATTTGGTTACAACAACATTCAAATACAATGCAAACACAGTTAAGTTTATTTTAAAATTCAAAATTGAATTCAGTTCTAAAATATATATATTAAAGAAAAAAGCTTGTCTTTTTTTACTTTAGACTATTTTTTAAGGTCTAAAACGCTGTTCACCTTCCGGTGGACCTCTTGGCCGGCAGTGGACCGCTGGTTAAAGGATGAGCAAACTGCCTGGTGGACCACCAGCTCTGCTTTTGCTGGTCCGCCTGTGTCCCGCCTGCTCTATGCTAGCTGGGAAATTGAGTGGAGTAAAGTTAATCTGCTACGTGATGGCATGATATGGAAATTAACATAAAAAACTAAATTTTCTAATGAAATAACAATTAATAATAATAAAGAAAAAAAACTTATTTAGTTTTTGATCAACATTTCTGCTGTGTTAGACAACGTATGTGAGCGGTGCAGGATACTGGACGTCCACCTGAATCTACTGGACGTCCACGTCGCTCAAGGATCCATCGTGCTGTACATCCACTCCGAAGCTCCCTAGTGACTGCATCCACGTGACTCTACTGGACGTCCACGTCCCGCTGAGGGAGCTAGCTCCTACTGCGGTGCGGAGTGGGATCGGAGCGAGGAGCGGACGCAGTTATAGGCTACCGGAGCGCGGAGCAATGTTTGAGCGGCCCAGAATGCCCATATAGAGGCCACGACTAAAGACTCTTTATGGAATATGAAAAGATATAGACCTATCTCTCGCAAGAATGATAGTGAATACTGCGTGCACATGCGAACAGAAAGAAACAAGGTGCGTATCTACTGTTAGACTGAGTTATAAAATGAGCAATTAAACATTTTGTTGATTCTTTTTGTATTAGGCTAAAGCCTATTTTCGTTAAATGCCCACATTTTTTATCTTCACAATAGCCGCTTTCCGACCAAGTAGTTACAGTAACGTAGTTATAGGAACAGTCCACTTCTAAACAGTTCTACTAACTACTCTCCCCAAAAACAGGTTTTGCTATTTGCATTCGCACTGGTGAAGTGGCCATAGGAACTGGTAGGAGGGGTAAGGGAGTGACGCAAGCACCGCAATAGGCTTTTATAGCGTTGTCACTAGACTTTAGTGTAGCGCCACATACAAACATTAAACTGTGAAATGTTGTAACACTGGGTGTATGATTGGAGATAAGTGTGTAAATCATCTAATGCGGATGATCTAGTTGTTTTCAGCCCAAGTAGTGCTGGGTTCCTTCCGCGGCTTGCTGTTTGTTTGTTCAGATTACGAGGCTGAAAACGAAATCCAATACGATTTTATAAAAA
>JACXGM010019940.1:0-18107 GCA_016801145.1 Umbra pygmaea | reverse complement strand
TTCATTTAGCATGTTAGCTTTAAGTCAAAACCTCACAACATGGTGACATTCACAGAGCACGTTAGCTTCAAGTCAAAACCACACGACATGGTGACATTCATTTAGCACGTTAGCTTTAATTCAAAACCATACAACATGGTGACATTCATTTAGCATGTTAGCTTTAAGTCAAAACCTCACAACATGGTGACATTCATTTAGCATGTTAGCTTTAAGTCAAAACCTCACAACATGGTGACATTCACAGAGCATGTTAGCTTTAAGTCAAAACCACACGACATGGTGACATTCATTTAGCACGTTAGCTTTAATTCAAAACCACACAACATGGTGACATTCATTTAGCATGTTAGCTTGAAGTCAAAACCACATGACATTGTGACATACATTTAGCATGTTAGCTTTAAGTCAAAACCTCACAACATGGTGACGTTCATTTAGCATGTTAGCTTTAAGTCAAAACCTCACAACATGGTGACATTCACACAGCATGTTAGCTTTAAGTCAAAACCTCACAATATGGTGACATTCACATAGCATGTTAGCTTTAAGTCAAAACCACACGACATGGTGACATTCATTTAGCACGTTAGCTTTAAGTCAAAACCACACAACATGGTGACATTCATTTAGCATGTTAGCTTCAAGACAAAACCACATGACATTGTGACATACATTTAGCATGTTAGCTTTAAGTCAAAACCACATGACATGGTGACATTCATTTAGCATGTTAGCTTTAAGTCAAAACCACACGACATGGTGACATTCATTTAGCACGTAAGCTTTAAGTCCAAACCTCACAACATGGTGACATTCATTTAGCATGTTAGCTTTAAGTCAAAACCTCACAACATGGAGACATTCACACAGCATGTTAGCTTTAAGTCAAAACCACACGACATGGTGACATTCATTTAGCATGTTAGCTTTAATTCAAAACCACACAACATTGTGACATACATTTAGCATGTTAGCTTTAAGTCAAAACCACATGACATGGTGACATTCATTTAGCACGTTAGCTTCAAGTCAAAACCACACGAAATGGTGACATTCATTTAGCACGTTAGCTTTAAGTCAAAACCACAAGACATGGTGACATTCATTTAGCATGTTAGCTTTATGTCAAAACCACACAACATGGTGAAATGCATTTAGCATGTTAGCTTTAAGTCATATTTCTGCAAATTAGGGTACTTCAATTTTGAAGTTTTCAAAAAAGTTTCGAATCTTTGGTTTGAAAACATGTCTTTCAAGAGTCTATTGTAATTCTTTGTAGATAACTGTGTGTTGATCTCATTTATACATGCAGCCATGATACAGCTTAGCTTCTGTCCATCATCTGTATCCAGATCTCTGCTATCTGATGATTCATTATTACTGAAGTATAATATGTATTCTGAATTACATAATCTTCTTACTAGTATGATTGCAGATAAAGTTACTATTAAATATTGGTTTTGTGGATGGACTTGTTGAAATCAAAAGATATTTCAAAGAATGTTCTAATTTCATTTATATTATTTATTTATAATATCTTGATGAAAAAATGTAATTTAAACTAAGGCTATTTCCTAATGACTTTTGACCAGCGTGTTTCTCTATATAACCACATAGGGCAACTGCAATTGAATTCAGCATTATTAGATTGTGTGTCCCGTAGAGATAAGAATATGGGAGCTAGGCTTGACACAGTTGGTCAGCTTTGTCCTTTGCTGTTTTTCGAATGAAGAGACTAAATTACATTGAAACAAAAAGCTGGGTATTCATCAGTTTGTCTACCTCCCAAGCTCTGGCTAACAATGACATATGAGCTAATAATTGTTGCTGTCAAAAGGTTCCTTTCAGAAGGCACCTAAAACAGATTTGCTATAATTTTTTAACAAGTTATTTATGCGTTCAAGAAAGGATAGCTCTATAAAATACATGTAATTGATTTGAGTAATTAACAAAACTGTAAAAATATAAAAGAGCCTACACTGAATGAAAGTAAGAACATTCCTGGAATCCATATGGTTTCTGACACTGTATGTGTGTACTGTATGTGTGTACTGTATGTGTGTACTGTATGTGTGTACTGTATGTGTGTACTGTTTGTGTGTACTGTATGTGTGTACTGTATGTGTGTACTGTATGTGCACTCTATGTGTGTGTGCTTTTGCTTCAGTGCATGTAAATGTATACGGTTGGATTGATACACTGGAAAGTTAGCCCATTGTTGCTGTCAGGCAAGGTGGCAATTACTTTAGCAGCAGTTGTAGTTCATCTTACTTTCACACAATTAGTGTACTTTCTACCTTGATCTTGTCTGCTTTCATTAATACAGAAAGAACTATACAGCATATTTTCAAATTCTTTCCCTTTAAAGCTTTCCGAACCACCTGTGTGCAACGCATGTGGTCTGACTTTGGTGGACTGTAGAATTAGCAAGGCTTTAAGTAGCGTCTAAAACCTGGCTACATGGATGATGTTAGCCAGGAATTCACAGGCTCTTTCACTTAGAGGCATGGGAAAGACTGGACTTGGTTTTGTTTCCACTTTTCCCATTCTTTGGTTGCAAGAGAATTTGGTGTTGAGGGAGAAACCGATGGAGGGAGGGAGAGAGAGCGGGTAAGACGAAGGGAGAGAGAAGCCCGGGGACACAGAGTTCTCTTTCATAAGCCGTTTGTTTAGGGATCCTGTCTGTGTTGATCGTGGCAACACTGGCAGCTCAGCTCTTTCTTCTCTGGATTGCTGTTTGCTCACTGTCGTCTTTGCAAGCTGAAATCCCGCAGGAGTCCCTGTTAGGGAACTTATCTTAGGGTGTTTGTTGTACTTTTAAGCCGAGCGGTGGACCGACTGGGATCTGGTCCTTGTTTTCCAGCTGCCCGGGTGGTTGGGAGGCTGCTGGAAAGTTCAAACAGACACACTCCCTCACAAACTACACACAGTAGGCTAGGGCTCAATGATTAGGGTTTCGTCTGCAGTGAAGGCAGAAAAATGATTGCTCACAATTTACCAAGAAGGACAGGATGTCTCCGGTCTTCATATGACGCCCAAGGTCTTGCAGTTGTGACAGACATATGTTTTTTGTTGCAAAGCAAACACAAGAATGGATGTTTTAGCTGTTGCTCAGACTAAGGTTGGAAAAACGAGGAGAGGAACGAATGCAATGGTCCAGCCACTGTCCAGCAGGCTTTGGCGGTCCGGCTGCTGATAGAGGAGCGCGTGGCTCCTGGGTGGTGGAGGTGACACCCAGGCTTCGCACAGGCTTGTCTGAAGTGCTTTTTTATGTCAAAGGTGAAGGATTATGCCTGGGGTTGGAATGCAGCCTAGAAGTGAAAGACTGGATGAGCCAATATAAACACGAGAACACCAGAGAGGACTGGGGGGCCTGTGTGTGTTTGTGCATGTGTGTGTCAGTTAGGCTACTTGGACCATATCTGGGGTCGTGCTGGCCTGCACCATGTTACTGCCGAGCAGTGGGGCAACAGGACAGCACATCCACGGGGCCGCGAGTAAAGCTGCACCAGCCCAGCAGCCAGGAGGAAGAGGGACAACAGTGTACCGCGTCTCTGTCATCCTAAACAGAACACTGGGAGTTGAGGTGGAGGAGGAGCGGTTGGGGTTGAGCCCGGCCGTCCAGCACGCCCCCTTGGGACAGCATCCCCCTGCAGCTGGGAGCACCGTAGCATGGCCACAGGCACTGCAGGGGGAGGAGGGAGGCGTCAGCTGGGGTGGGGCAGCACGTGAGCACGGCAGGTGGGCCTGGCTGAGCCACACACACAGAGTAGAGCCCAGGGAGGAGGCCGGGCAGGAGGAGGAGCAGGGGGGAAGAAAAATGAGGACGGACCGGTTTCTCCGACTCCAACAGCCCTTTTTCAGTAAGTCAACTGCGTGTCTGGCAGACGGGGAGACGGCAGCGCTAGCAGGAGACGTAGCCACAGCAGCTCCAGAGGCACAGCAGACCCAGGTAGACACCAAGAGACAACACATTTCTCCCCAGACTAACTGGCCTCTCCCTGGGCATCATGAGGGTGTACTGTCCGTTATTGACTCCCTGCCCCAGGCTGTGCTACATAGGAGGCTGCCCCAGGATGGTGCTTCTCGGAACAGCAGGCAGGCGCTGAGCATGCATGAAGCCCCAGCCAGGCAGCAACGAGGCTCACTGAGCAAAGAGGACCGACTAGACAGACCCAGGAGGCCCCAGAGCGTATGCATGCTGGCAGGCCCCAACCTTAACCCTGGCCTCTCAGAGTCCCACACCCAACAGAGCTCCAGGAGTCAGGCCACAAGCTCTCTGGGTGGGTGCCCGGAGCAGCGCTGGACCAGGAGAGCGGAGCTGCAGGCGGTGGACGGGCTAAAGCCAGGGATCCTCCCTCAGAGAACGGTGGCAGAGTCTGAGACCAGAGTAGTCGCCCGGGTTCGGCAGCAGACCGTAAAACAGAGACCGGTAAGCATGACCGTGTTGGAGCTCAGGAGAAAGGCCTACGGGTCTCAGGATGAGCTGACCAGCCAAAAGGGAAGCCAGGGCGGAGGTTTGTTTGGCCGCTGGAGGCTGTTTGGCCGACCGGCCCAGGAGAAGGAGACGGTCGCAGGCTTCAAGCCCAACAGCAAGCCGGACGTCCCTAAGAAGACCCTGAGCTCGTTACGCCGGAGCTTCAGTCTGCGGATCAGGAGGAACCGACCGCGGGAGAAAGTGGACCTGTCGGAGGTGACGTGTATCGAGCAGGAGACATCTCGCCCCTCACGGCCCTTCTCCTACCTCACTGGGAGAGCCCTGTCCCCTTCCTCTGAGAGAAATGATGACGGAGGGACACAGTACATTCAGTACCATAGCCAGGGGAAAGTCAAGGTGATGGAAGTTCCTCGCAACCCAGCCAAGCTGTCCTCTAAACCAGCCCAGGAGGAGTTCAGCTTCTGGCAGCTCATAGCCAACCGCTTCAAGAGGAAGGAACAACTACAACCATCCAATGCTAAATGTGAACTTCAGCTCCAACCCACCAGCAAAGAAACTCTGATTGGCAAATATCCTCTGGCTGGGAATGAAAAGACTCAGTCGGTTGCCATAGAGACTCTGTCAGACACTGTGTGCAAAAAAGGTCAAGGTAAGTTTCCCTGTAAGATTGATGAATGAATTCCCCATTACTGGCCCTGACTCTGAACAGCACTTAAACACTGAGAAAAACTTCCCTTTTATAGTTCAACAAGAATAGGGCTCTATTGAACTTCTGAGGAAATAAGGGTAGAGTGACAAAAAAGGAATAGAAACTTTGGTTAAAAACCATTTCTCGTCAAGCATCATGTGTTTTGATAACACTTTTCCATTTCCATGGTTTTTTTAACACATTTAGCATGAGTGGCTAATGTGCATATATTACTTTTGTCTGACTTGCTGGCATGTTAAATCAAGTTTAGCTTGTCAGTTCACTTTTTGATGACTAACAGTATGGGTGGTTGGCGCACTACAATGTACTACTGCCTACACCAGAATGTACGTTTTCTAGCCACAGTGTGTTTGGTAATACCGTTGGCCTCGTAAGGGCACGGCTTAAAGCAGGAGGCATATTAAATGGTCAGCAGCATAGAGTTGCGGTTGGCAGCCAACCAGAGCTAAATTAGGAAGGCTTACATTCTGTAATGATGGAGAACTGAGAGATACATCTTAAGCACTGTGTTTAACGATTAGCTGTTCTAGCTAGCTCTGTCCACTCACCACTGACGGTGTAGGATAGGCTAGGTTAGCTTTAGCAAAAGCTTGTTAAATGTTCATCCTTATTACTTGAAAAGCATTCAAACACATTACTAATTGCACGTGACCTTTTGTAAGTATTCAATAGAGAAGCTATGACGGAAATTCATGCTTTGGTCTTATTTACCTGCTATGGTGTTTAAATGCTAAACTACAAATACCATTACAAGTACATACCATTACAAGTCCTGGTATTGGCTTTTGCATGTTCTAATCACCTGAATTTGTCTAAAACTTATTGAAAAGCTAGACAAACATACTTATAGATTGCTTAAACATGATTTGGGAATAATTGTAGTATTGATACCATTACAGGTTTGAATCAAAATGCCATTTAGATTATTGTATTTCAATATTAGCAGGTTACAATCAATATTATCATTAAACCTGTCAAACCTTCATAGATTGCTTACAGGTAGGGAAACCAATGTCATTTTCTAATTCTGATGAACTATCCTTTTAACGAGGTCAGGTACAGGTACACTTTATATTTTCAAATTTCTGTTTGTTTTCCCAGAACTGTTGCCTAGGTTACCAAAGCCTTAATACTTAAGTGCACATATAGTCTTTATCCATGACTGTCTCTGTAGTGCTCGTGAACTTGGAGTGGGCAGTCAGTCAGGCAGCAGGAATGTAGGTGTGCCGATCACTCTTGAGGTAAAGCTAGGTGTTCCCTGCCCAAGGCGGGCCTAAACGCCTGTCTCTACCTGCCTAAGTGTTTGAGGACCTTACCTCAATGGCTGCTAAATCACTGATAAGAGCTCTGAAGCACAGAGACACACACATCTACATACACATACATCGCAACACAGGAGAAAACGTGCTAACATATGCAAATATCACATTCCCACGCCTCTGTTTGGTTTTCTAGTGATGGCTTATGGCTATGCAGGTGTCAGTACTGATGTTTTCCCTGGGTAACTCCACACTAAATGCTGAAGATTTCAAGCCCTTGTCTCCCTCAGCACCTCTCCCGATTCGCGCCCCACTGGTGGCTGAACAAAGCCATTCCTGTTAGGCCTGTGGAGGGGTAACCACTGACCCATGTGTTCAGGGTTGTCCCTCTGAGGGGATGAGGGGTCAGGGGGGGATGTATATGGATGTCGTGTGTCAGAAAACCCCATAACCACCCTGGGTTCATGTAGCATTCAGAATGTTTCACTGTGCTGGGCTTGACTGAGCTTGCCTGCAGCTTCGGATCCGAATGAACTGTTCTGAAATAGGGAACCTGTCTGGCAGGCTCAAGTAAATGCTCAAATTATTTGGATGATTTTGAATGATATTATATTTATGCATTAGACTACTCTGTACTGCCATTAGATAAGTTGTTTCCCAGGTCTTTGGGGGCTGGAAAATATTTGCAGTGCTTTAGTCCACTTTTGCCTGAATATGGCATTTCATTTTGAGTTCTTCATATTGAGTCTTTTTGTGTCAATATGCAGTCTGTTTTATTTTAAAACTGTATTCATCTCATGACTGCTTTCTTCCTCTGATGAGATCAATTTCATCTTTTTAATATAGCATTCATGACCACTAATACTCTTTCATTCCAAAAAAAACCCTTTCCTTTTGCAGCTCTATTAATGCAGCCCTGCTCTTCCCCAAACTAAACGCTTGCTCACTTTAAATAAACGTGAACAACATTTCTGCTAGCCTAAATGTTAGCTTTCTTCTCTTCTTAAGATGCACTCATGCCCTTTGAAGACTCAATATGATTTGTTTAAAATATGGCTTCAAAAATTCCATCAGCAAGACATAGTCTGTGTCAAACTCTTTATCAATCTTAAATTTGTCATAATGAGGAAAAATTTTAAAAGAATCGACACTGACTGTGTGAGATTGCAAACTGACCTACTGTAGGTTTGAGTGAGTCATTGACATTGTAGATGGACCCGGGGAATGGAGACTTTGAGAATACTTGGAATGTAGTACCCCTTATTTTAGTATCTACAGCCACAGATCCCTAGCTTTCCTTCACTACTTTAGACTTTTCCAGAAGCTGCTTCACACTGCTGCAACTTGCCTCTCATGGGAGAATGACTCTCAGGTTAGTTATGAAAACCCCATTGACATGCTGGAGACGGAGACCATTCAACGATGAGTTAAAGGCCTTTAATCTGGATATGATGTTCAGAATAGCAGAACAGAGATAAGGGCTGGGTTTACAAACCTTTCAACAACAGGACACCTTCTTGTGGAGCTCCTTATCTTAACTACAGATTTCTCAAAGTCGTGGTCTTTGACAGTTGAGGGATCGTTCTTTGTGTTACTGGCATAATGTTATCTTGGTGTTATAAATGTTTTTTATTATTTTCTTCAAGTAAACTTTCATTCTTCTTCATTTCTACCAAATCATATCAACTAAGACAGAGCCGAAGGATCAAAATATTTAAAGAAAACATGGATTATTTTAACCCCGGGTTATAAAATAAATCTATTCGACAAAAGTCACCAATTTACCTTGACAGAAAGCATTTAACGACAGATATTCTAATCTTAAACTTGTCTACATCCCTACTCAGTGAGACAGATTGGCAGCAAAGCATCTAGTTCTCTGTCTGCATCAGTGCTCATGTTTGTCACTTATCTTTCCCTGCCGTTAAGTGACATTGTGCTGTTCAGAGCTCAGCAGATCATAGGACGAGCTGCTCGAGCATTTAGGCGACAGCTTAGTGAGTTTGGCTGAAGAGTCGTAACAGATACAAGATAGGAAGATGATTCAGACACAATTATGGTGAATGGAGCTGCTGCCGAGCGATACTAGTAAACCATAGTCCTTGTTGCAGGAACTGGCAGTGGATAAAAACCCACTATGTGGTTACCAATGAGGGATGTAAAGATATATATTTTTAGTCCAAAAAGCTAAACACATGCTGTCATTTCTAGCTCATGGGAGAGGATCTGGTGGGGCCCCTGTGGAGGATTGGGCCTCCTCTCTCCTTCCCCACTGACCACACACACACACACACACGCACACACAAACACACACGCACCGTGGAAAAACACAGACGCAAACAGGGGGTGTTTTCTGCTCACCTCGTTATATTTTCTCTATTTTCTGAACTCAATAAGGGGGCTACTCTTCATGCCTCGCTGCTCTCTGATTGAGTAATAATTTTTATGAGGCTGGACATGAGCAGCGAGATGAAAAAACATGACAAACAAGCTGCTCATGCATTTTTCCGTCTCGCACAAACAAAGAGTCTGGTGTCTTCGGTGGGGTGCATCACTGGATTCGAGGCTTGTTCTGTTCTTTATATAGGCATGCTGTGTCCGGATAGATTCTCATTTTTTATGGATTATTTAATGCAATACACATGAAAGGAATTTTATACAAAACAAGACAGGAAAAGAAAAACGTGGAATGTTGCTTTGGAGCATTGGGTATTTTATGTTTCCATCTTAAATCATAACTACAGAAAAACATTATAAACCCAACCTACAGTAGGTCCATTTTTCCATTCGCTGTTGGTGGCAGGTTGAGAATTGCAAGAAACGGTGGTGAATTGACTATCTGTGTTGGTGGTAGGGATCATATTAAGGGTTGTGTTGTCACGTCAGCTTTTATCGATTCCTTGTGACTGGTCAAACTCCTGCAGGCGCCGTCTTTATGGTCCTCGTGCTGGAGTGGGCGCGTTCATGCTGGAATGGGCACATTCAGGCGCACTTTCTGGTTTACCAACAAGTGTAATAGGAGTAAGAAATATGGTGAAATATGCATATATGTATATCTTCAACTCTCCCCAGCTCCCTCACAAATGTAACAACAGGAAAAAACTATAATCATGAATTTCAACACCACAAAATTGTGTGTGGCGGGTGGGAGTGGGTTACTATTGAAGAAGAACATTTGAATATTTATGACATTTTGGCTTCACCCAAGCAGTCATTCTCAGGCAATGTATTTTACATATAATATTTTGACATCAGCAGTAATCACCATGTGAAAAAGCCAGTCTAAATCACCACAGAATAAGCAGTGGCTAATTATGCACTGTGGCTAGGAAAACAACAGTAACCTCAGAAGAAACCTTGAGTGGAGACAGGCTCTGGGGCACTGCTAATCCTCTTCTAGCTGTATTGAGTAAAGATTATGGTAGTAAATAGCTATATAAAGCCAGATAATTTGTTTTCTGAATTAAACCCTGACAACACTGCATCTTTTGTGTTTTTTTGACCATTTTCTGCAAATATATGCTCCGAATTACAATATTTATATTCGGAATTTGGGAAATACAAAAATTTTAATTTTACCAAAACACATGCCTATCAATAGTAAAATCAGAGACAGTAATGATTTTGCAGTGGTAGTTGATTTTTTTCTTGAGCTGTATAACTTTTTACAATGTCCTCACTTATGACCAACTCCCATCTATGCACCATAAGTTTGTTCTGTATATATGAAAATCTACATCCGGTTTTCTCTCTGTATATGAGCCACCAGTTTTGGTAGTACCACACTGTGCCTCATTGGCACCTGCTGTATATAGTTTTTTTCATTATTTAGTATTTTGGGGATTCTGCGAGTTATTGTGTCACCCTGGATACTAATGTTTGTAGAACAAGCATGTTAAAAGTGCTCAGGCATAAACGCTTTAATCAGAAAGTTTTCTTGAACATTTCTTTCCCCTTTGCCTTTATTATGTCAATGAGGTACAGAAACATTGTTACATTTGTGTACAAACACTTAACATGTAGACGAAAGGAGTGCCACACTCCTTTATACCAGTTGTGTAATACACTCGGTCAGTCACTTCAGTGGAGCCCTAATAGCCTGTGCGTCTTCTTGTTCTAACGTGTTCAGGAAGTGTCAAATTGGTAGTGAGAGGACTTAGCAACACAAGGCCTTCTATTCACAACCGCTCTGAACAACACAAAGACTGCATCCCCTACGGTGATAGACTCCTCTGCCTGGAATAAGGTGACATAACCATGGCAACTAGAAACATTATTAACATTTTCAAGAAGGAACTTTAGTAATGAAACACTTTACATTTGTAATTGGAAAGAAAGGGCTCAAGTGGTTTGGATTGGAAGAACACAAAATCAATGTTCTTCAACAATTAATCCTACATCCAGCTAATGTTTTAATTATCGCGAAAGAAGCCCTTATACTCAGTTTACACAGAAATGAGGCTTTTGGATTGGACAGCCACTTTCATATAACGAGATGTTCTCTGGCAATGTGCACTTTAAAATGCATATGAATAGGTACTTAAATACAGAAAATAATTCTCAATACATTTTTTTGAATGCTCGTTCTGGATGAGTTATGAACCTGTTTGCTTTAGGGATATAGCTTCCTTCTTTGTGTTGTAAGTGTTCATTGTCTTGGCGTGGAGAAACAGTGGGATATCACCTGGTTTTGCACCTTGTTGCTGGGAGACAGAGTGTCTGTGCTGACACCCCCTCTGCTTGAGATGGTATCTCCATGTGGGTGGCTAGTGTGGAATAAAGAGTCTGTAAACCAAAACAGGAAGAGGGTCTTTAGTCAAACAGTTGTTATGACAGGTGTTTATACATGTACTATGTATACCTGTAACGTATGAGTGTTTGGATAAGAAAAATACCTTAACATTCTCAGTGCCTTTCACCCATACTGTAATTGTTAGACTGCATGGTTTTCCAGACACATTTCCTTCCGTATGTGTTGACATTAATAGATGAAGGTACAAGTCTGTTATTCCCTAGCTGTTTCACTGGCTGGGTGTCTGTTCTTCTGCATGCCTGCGTGTGCTCGAGTTTCCTCATCAAACCACATTTGACGTTCTTCCCTCCAAGCTACTGTATATATTTGGCACTAAGTAAACCAAGTCCACAAACATTTTTGGGACAGAGTGTGGAGTCAGGTAGAACAAGCATAGCGTGCTGTACTTTGGTTCAACAGAATATTGATTATTGTAATGATACAAGAGAGTACTAGACAATCAGCAAAACACTTTACTCTTCACTGATTTCAACTAAATAGTGTTTGTTCTTTTTCTCTTTCTCTTCCAGACTCTTTTGTCAACAGCCAAGAATGGACACTGAGTCGATCAGTTCCAGAGCTCAAAGTGGTGAGTAATTTTCACGAGGATTGGTCATAAATTTTGCCCATATTCATCATCTGTCATTGGCACTGCAAGAAGAAGAGAAGTTCAACATTAGCATTGAATTGATGTGAGTGTCAATACCAGTTCATGTGGAAAACATTTCCTCTTCATGAGAGTAAAGTAAAAAATTGTCTGGAATGTTCCCTGGCACCAAGTAAGACTGGGTGATTTTTAATGAGATGCGTTGGCATGGTGACATGGAACGGAGTGGCTTACAGCAAGCGAAGAGATGAGTGACAGTTTTGGGGTAGACGGGTGACACATACTGGGTCTGATCCGACCACTGGTACAATCGTTCTTAACACACACTCACTAGCATGCACTCACTAACACACACTCAAACAACATACACGCAGATGGGAAGAAGGGTAGTCTTCCGACACATCATCATTAGGTATTCCATTTTAATAATGCATCATACTTTAGTATTTATAATATTGTGGTATCCAATGAATATTGCTAGGGTCACAGCATTACACGTCATAATCCTCTGGGAAATCTGAGATAAATGACTCTCTCCCAAAAGTACTCTATAAGAAGTACATCATGAAGTATATTCCTTCTAACCAGGTCCATGTTGTTTTTAGCAGAATCTATTGTCTTGCCCCAAAACAGTCAGAATTGACATTTTTCAACTGATTGTCTGAGCGTAGCCATGCAATTAGTATTTAGGTCAACAGGTCATTATTTTAGGATGATATACAGATCTGGAAGTAAGAGACTACTGCAAAATCATCATTGTGTCTGGTTTACTATTGATACATACATAATGTGTTTGGGTAAAATTAAACTTTTGTTCTATTCCATAAACTACTGACAAATTGTCTCCCAACTTCCAAATAAAAATATTGTCATTCAGACTATTTATTTAGGGTAAATTACTAAATTACTAAAAAGATGCAGTGTTGTCAGACCTCGAATAAGGCATCTGTTAGATTACGTGATTTATTATTTTAGGCCTATGTTTCTTTTAAGGAATGATTTTATTTAAATATTGCCCACCACCCGCGGGCCAATTTTAATTTAGAGAACACCTGCTTTCCCCATCACAAGTAAAAACTATTAGCCAAAAAGCTTTTCAACACAGCCAACTGGCATGGAATAAAATAAAATGAAATGAAATGGCGTGTGCAAACGTTATTTTAGCACCTCCAATTTTTTACAACAAATGTTGTATGTATGTCAGGTGTCACTATTTCTGCTAATATAAAACAATACATAAAACAATATACATATTACTTATAATGAATTCTATTTGTGTGATATGATTGCATTAGAGAACCTGGCTTCCTGTTGCCGCCAGATTATTATTATAAAAACAAATGTTTACCACCAGCATACTGTAACAGGCACATTAACAAGAAGGTTTTGCTTTTCAACTATTGTATTAGTTGATCTCTTTGACACCACTAACAGAGCAGTGCCATATGAACCACATCACTATCTGCATTCACACATTCTTTATACAGTTGTTCAGTTACAGTTGTGCTCATAAGTTTACATACCCTGGCAGAAATTGGGAAATTTCAGCATTGATTTTGACACTATGACTGTTCATGCAAAAAATCTGAAGTATGTAAGGATAGTGCCATTAATTATCACACAGTTTTTTGGCTCCTTTGTAAACCATACTGATGACAGAAATCAACCAAATGGCCCTGATCAAAAGTACCATGTTGACCTTGTTATAGACACACAGGGTGACACAAACAGGTTATATTGCAATATTAAGAAGTGGAAGATTATGGGACCTCCAGATACCAAGCCAAGGTCTGGTAGACCAAGAAAGGTTTCAGCCAAAACTGCCAGAAGAATTGTTCAGGATACAAAGAAAAATCCACAGGTAACCCCTTGAGACATACTGTACAGGCTGCTCTGGAAAAACTGGTGTGGTTGTTTCAAGGAGCACAATATGATGGTACGTGTAGAAATATTTGCTGCATGGTCGAGTTGCCAGAATGAAGCCTTTACTGTGCCAGTGTCTCAACAAAACATGGTTACAATATGCCTGACAACACCTTGACATGCCTCAGCTTCTGACACCAAAATGAGACCAAAATCGAGCTTTATGGTGACAACCATAAGCACCATGTTTGGAGAGGGGTCAACAAGGACAGTAAGTGAAAAGAATACCATCCCCACTGTGAAGCACTGTGGTGGCTCACTGATGTTTTGGGAGTATGTCAGCTCTAAAAGCACAGGGAACCATGTGAAAATTGATGGCAAGTTGAATGCAGCATGTTATCGGACAATACTGGCAGACAATTTGCATTCTTCTGCATTAAAGCTGAGCATGGGACGCTTTTGGGACATTTCAGCATGGGAGTGATCCTGAGCACAAAGCCAAGTTGACTCTCCAGTGGTTACAGCAGAAAAAGGTGAAGGTTTTGGAGTGGCCATCAGAGTCTCCTGACCCTAATATCCTCGAGCCACCCTGGGGAGATCTCAAACGTGCGGATCATGCAAGACAAACTAAGACTGCATGACCTGGAGGCACTTTGCCAAGACAAATGGGCAGCTATACCACATGTAAGAATTTGGGGCCTCATAGACAGCTATCACAACTGCATGCTGTCATTGATGCTAAAGGGGGCAATACACCGTATTAAGAACTGAGGGTATGCAAACCTTTTTACAGGGGTCATTTCATTATTTAATTTTTATGATTGTGCCATTCTGTTATGACCTACAGTTGAATATGTATCCCATGAGAATTAAAAAACATTGTTTTGCCTGCTCACTCATGTTTTCTATGAAAATAGTTAATCTATTACCAATTCTCCAGGGGTATGCAAACTTTTGAGCACAACTGTAGATTTAAATTCAGGATCCATTGCTGCAATTCAGTAAATGTTTTGATGGAGCCTCTATTCTGCTGGTAAGAACTAAATAAAGTTACATTTTTGGAGAGGTGCGCGTCACTCAACGGCGGAGGGTACGGCGGAGGGTCCGCGTTGACGAAGAGAGGTCTACGTGGGTACGCCGTCGATTTGACGGAGAAGCATAAAACACGCTTAAGGCTAACTGGTACTGTAAATACATTTGTATGCAAAAGTTATGCACCTGTCTAATTTCGTTTTGATGCATATTGCATATTTACTGTTTACAATGAACCTCTTTTCACTAATGAAATATTACTGTGTCCGTCAGTTATTTGATAGATCAAAATGCAATTGCTGATCCAAACACCCAATTATTTAGAAATGAAAATCATGGAAATTGTCACGGGTGCCCTAAACATCTGCATACGATTGTAAATGATCGTTGAAATCATTTTCACTTGAATTATCAAATATTCACACAAAAGTTAATTATACACAGCTGAAACAGATCTTAGAGAGATTATGTTGTCTTCAAATGTGAAACATAAACAATTTCCTGTACATGAGTGGGATAAACCACCAGAGGGTTCATTGTCATGAGAAGGACGGAAAGTGATAAGACGGATCACTTTAATTTCATCTGCATTTCATATGGCAGTGTAGGGCTGAAGCATTTTACATTATGGACCCCAGAGCACAGGCAGTTCGCTCCAACATGCATTGTAGGCTAGTTGACACATCGCACAGACGTTCTGCCACAGGATAGAACTGTCTTCCCAAAACGTCTCATTCAGAACTTATTCAAACCAGGACCTTAATTATGCATCACAGCCTGATCCTTAAAAATGCCTGTAGTGGAGTTCAAACAAGTTTGCTGCTACGCTTTCATCTGCCTGAACTATGCTGATACAGCAGCCTGCTTTAATGATGGGCCTACAAACCAGCAGGTTACACAGCTTTACAGTTCCAGCAGTAACCTGGCTCCTCTAGGCTCTATTCTTGATACTCTTGCTTTATGTATAGACTACTACTCCTAGTTCTCTTCAAAGTATATTGTACTTGAAGTACAATGAGTGTAGGTAGCTTCATGTGTGCGCTAAAAGACACTTTAAACACACACATTTTAAACAGATGTTTAAAAACATACGTCTTATGCAAACATTTAGGCACCCCTGACAACTTCCATTGATTTTATTTATATATAATTAAGTATTTGGATCAGCAATTTCATTTTGATCTATCAAATAATTGAAGGACACTGTAATATTTCGGTAGTGAAATTGGATTAACAGAAAATGTGCAATATGCATCAAAACAAATTTAGACAGATGCATAAATTTGGGCACCCTTTTCATTTTGTTGATTTGAATACCTGTAGCTACCTAGCACTGATTAATTGGAACACACAATTGGTTTTGGGAGCTCATTAAGCCTTGAACTTCATAGACAGGTGCATCCAATCATGAGAAAAGGCATTTAAGGTGGCCAATTTCAAGTTGTTGTTCTCTTTGACTCTCTTCTGAAGAGTGACAACATGGGGGCCTCAAAACAACTCTCAAATGACCTGAAAACAAAGATTGTTCAACTTTATGGTTTAGGGGAAGGATACAAAAAGCTATCGCAGAGATTTAAGCTGTCAGTGTCCACTGTGACAAACATAGAGAGGAAATGGAAGACCACAGGCACAGTTCTTGATGAGGCCAGAAGTGGCAGGCCAAGTAAAATATCGGAGAGGCAAAGGCGAAGGGTGGTGAGAATGGTCCAAAGACCACCTCCAAAGACCTACAACATCATCTTGCTGCAGATCGTGTGCATCGTTCAACAATTCAGCGCAATTTGCACAAGGAGAAGCTGTATGGGAGAGTGATGAAGAAGAAGACTTTTCTGCACACATGCCACAAAAAGAGTCACTTGAAGTATGCAAACGCACATTTGGACAAGCCAGCTTCATTTTGAAAGAAGGTGCTCTAGACTGATGAAACAAAGATGGAGTTATTTGGTCATAACAAGGGGCGTTATGCATAGCGGCAAAATAATACATTGTTCCAAGACAAACATTTGCTACCCACAGTAGAATTTGGTGGAGGTTCCATCATGCTGTGGGGCTGTGTGGCCAGTGCCGGTACTGAGAATGTTGTTGAGGGTTGCATGGATTCCACTCAATATCAGCAGATACTTGAGAATAATATAGGGGAATCAGTCACAAAGTTGAAGTTACGCTGGGGCTGGATATTTCAACACGACAACGACCCAAAACACTGCTCAAATTTTACCTCAATGAAAATATGTGGGGTGATTTGACGCAGGCTGTCCATGCTCGGTAACCATCAAACCTAACTGACCTGCAGATGTTTTGCAGTGATCCAAAATACCTTAATCCAGAATCCAGACACTCATCACAGGCTATAGGACGTGTCTAGAGGCTGTTATTTCTGCTAAAGGAGGCTCAACTAAATATTGCTGTGATGTTTCTGTTGGGGTGCCCAAATTTATGCACCTGTCTAATTTCATTTTGATGCTTATTGCACATTTTCTGTTCATCCAATAAACCTAACTTCCCTACTGAAATACTACCGTGTCCTTCAGGTATTTGATAGATCAAAATGTAATTGCTGATCCAATTACCCAATTTTATAAAAATGAAAATCATCGAAATAGTCAGGGGTGCCTACACTTTTGCATATGACTGTAAATGGCAAGTGTTAAAAGACATTTCTGGACACCTGTGGTTACAACTTGTCCTTCTCCATACAGCAAGACTTAGCATTGGTCAATACTTGTAGATAAAGACCTGCAATCTGAAGGCCATTTACTATCGGGCGAAATAAAATGCGCCAGTATATGGAGGCTTGTCCGAAAAGGCTTGCTTCACGATGAGGTCAAAAAAGCAGCCCTGTTCCTCTGGTCGGAGAAAACATCTTGACATCCAACAGTCTGTTGGTGAGACTACTCTCACCGGTGGCCAGATGGACAGTCCTGTACAGCTAGGTACAGGTCCTGGTATGCACATCAGACATTTACAACACGGCCAGTGGACTCCAATGCGTTTACCTCATATAGGAGGAGGACACAGAGGTAGTCAGGTTTTGAGGGATACCAGCGTGCTACAGTGAACCTGTAACCTCACCTTAAAAAATTATTTGGAAATGTCCTGGCCAATGTACACATTCTGAAACATGGAGAGTTTTCTAAACAGTCCTTTGCTGTTGTAAGGGAATCAGTTTGGTAGTTGTTCTAGATAAGAAGAGATGTTTCATTACATTAGGGTTGGGCCGATAGATGATGCCATCGTCCATCGGCGATGGCTGACAGACATCTCGATGTAGAGGTCGCATCGTGATTTCATCGCCCCAAGTTGAAAGCTACCGTATTTTAGCGCATAAAGCGCGCACCCGATAATTTTTGTAAAGGTGACACGTAATCTCCCCTCGCCCAGACCTGCATTGATGGCCACTCAGC
>JACXGM010019939.1:0-18107 GCA_016801145.1 Umbra pygmaea | reverse complement strand
TTTACTAAAGAGCAGGCTGCTAGTCCTCCTCTACCACATAAAGGTACCAGTACCACTAGCAGCACAGAGCCTGTTGATCATGTAGCATTTTACTAAAGGGCAGGCTGCTACCGCTAATCATTTTCCTTTTCTCTAACAGTATTGTCCCCCACTAAAAATATCAAAATTCCAATCAGATAATTGAAATGAATCTTAAATGTACATTATGCAACTTCTAAATGATTTCAATATGCTTGTTTACATAGGAAATTATGTGACCTAGAGTATGTATTTTGTTAATGTAAAACCTTTGCATGCCTGCTAAAACCCACTTTCAAGGCCACCAGCACAGCTAACTGCTTCCTAATTTTATTTTAATGTCCCTCTACTTTTACAAAATAAACACACATAATATCATAGTATCATTTATACACTGTAAAAATGTTTATGTGATACTTCATGTTTTTTCTCCACTTCAAGCTCTAACACGTTTCTTCCAAATGTCTTGAACTTGTGGATCATGCAGTTTTCTGAAGTAGACCCCAAAAAAAATATAGCTCTGTAAACTCGACAATTCAGCTCTGTTAGTGAGAAGGCATTTAGCTTTTCTGCTTTCATTACATCTATGGTTAGTCGGGCAGCGATCAAATAGTGATACTAACAGCTGGTCCGTACTGGTTGGGTGGTTAGTTAAACAAGAAAAATGTAACCCTCTGAGGACATGTTGTGGGTACATGTTGGAGTGATGTTTAGAGTAAAATTGGGGTTATGTTTGCAGTTATGTTTTTCAGTTTATGGTTACTGATGTGATTGGATGTAAGATATGAGCAGTTCTGCTTCTTAGGCTAAGTTTACAAGACTTCTTAAGCTCTCCTCTGTGGCCTGTGGTGTCCATTTATTCTGCCTGTGAAACAGCAAAGCCCACTTATTTCCCACCAGTATCCTGCATGTTCCAGTCCAGAGGAACGCATCCACATGTGATTGGAGGGTGGGATACACACAGCACACACGCAGGGAGTCGTAAAGGAGTGTGATTATTAAAGAACATGGGCTGGGAATAACATTCTGTCGGGGCATGGAGTGCCGTTAGTGAAACTGACACCATGCACATGTACCTTGAAAGCCTAAATATTTAGTTAAGGAAAGCTAAACAAGCTGAAATGCAAAGCAATTCATCTTTACAAATTAGAGACTATGGTCAGAAAAAATGATGGGTGTGTGTGATGACAGAATGTCTCTTTTATAAGACATCCCTACACTACTGAATGGCTCTGAAGAGGTAATATTTGCATAAGAACTGTTAAGAAGGTTTATCCTGCACTTAGAGGAACATGGAAAAGGAACTCAAATGGTTAGTCATACCTGTATTGAAACAGTGAATTATGTCAAACGATTGCCTTAAAATATACAATCATGAATTATTGAAATGGCATGCCAAACACAACCTACTGTACAGTTTATTCTACTAGCACAATGATGGCATTTAACCAAAGGTGCCATAGTAATATTACATAATATTAATGTCAATAAATTGGTTATGCGTCAGGCTAAAATAACCTCCTTGTTTTTCTAGACAGTTAAAAAAGCCTGGTTTTTAGCTGCCAGTTTTAAAAGACACATTTAGCTAAGCAAGCACATATCAATGAAAATATACAATCTACGCATTTACTGTTTCCAGTGTAGTACTTTGAAAAAGCTGAAGTTCCGCTACAGACCCCAGAGGTACTCTAAGAACAACGTGAATGGAAAATAACACAGCAGTCACAGCATTGTTTTCTGTGTGTGTGTGTGTGTGTGTGTGTGTGTGTGCGTGTGTGTGTGTGTGCGCATGCGTGTGTGTGTGTGCGTGCGTGCGTGTGTGTGTGTGTGTGCGTGCGTGTGTGTGTGTGTGTGGGCAGCACTCTGTTGTCGGACATCTCAGTGCTGGCATGTGACAGCAGGTCAGAGATGTGTGACTTATGAATGGAAGACATTGTTCTACGGGGGGAAACTGTAACGCATGGTGGGCTTAGAGGATGATGGAAACCGGAAAACAGGGAGGGAAGCCTTCCTATGAATAAATACTAAAAACAACAAGAGATTAAAAGATATCCTGAGAATGTAAAATGACAATCCTTTTCATACACTAAAAACACATGGCTGAAGAAATGAGTATATCAATTTGCTAATGTTTATTAATTGCATATGCCCACTTAAATGTCGTCAGCAGGAAACAGTTTTCCTTCCTTATTTCACTCTGACACACACTTTAGGTTATTGGATCACTGACCTGGGATAAGGAGGGGTTTATCAAGTGTTAAAGATGAACAGGTTCATACAGATAACTTTAATTTTGTTGTATAGAGCTACACATTGGGTATTTTGTACCTGTTAGCACAGGGGTATGCAACTCCGGTCCTGTATGGCTGAAACACTTCAGATATTTTATTTTACCTAGTAGTTAATTGCAATCACCTGCTTTCCCAGGTATAAACGTATTAGAAAGAGAAACCAAAAGTCAGAAGGGTTTTGGCCCTCCAGGACCGGAGCTGCCTACCCCATGTGTTAGCACATTGTAGCTCACAATTGGATTTGTGTCATACATACATTGCCTGGATCTTATCAAACTGAAACTGATTTTGTTTTCTTATGTGAGGTTCAAATGGGTCGTGTGGAATCAATTCAAATCATAGCATGACGGACAGCTAAATGTATGTGAAGCACAGTGAGTGTTTTTACTGTAGATATGTAAGTACAAGAGGACTAGGAGCAGTGGATCTGTGTCCACCCAGGCCTGCTAAAATAATCCGTGTGTCAGTAGAGGTCTTTATCTTATATACTGTACACCTGCACAAACAATCAGCTCCTGATTTACATTTTCTTTACTTTTGAGATGTGAATCTTCAAATTTTGGAACAGTAATGCTGTTTGTTCAAGGTAGCATTGCAAATTGGTAACTTTCCCTACTATTAAAAAAGTATCACAAAAATTTCTGTAAAGAAGAAAAAACAACACAAAGACAAGGGAAATAGATGTAGCTGTAGATACCTAAATTGTGTAATTTGTAAAAAAAAAGAATCACAATGCATTTTATTCAATATAAATACTTAAAAATGTAGTTGAATCCACAAGGTTGTCAAATGTATTTACTAATTAACTTTTTTTCTGTTAAAAAGAAAGAAAAGTTTATAAACAAAACAACATCATAATTCAGCTAAGCACAGGGCAAAATGCATCCAGAAGTAGGTGAAAGCATCCCCTAGCTTAGATCAGTTTGACCCCATGACAGGACAGGGGTTTGGCTTACTCAACTAAAAACCGCTGTTTACATATTCGTTCACAACTCTACAGTAGTATCTCACTCACACACTGCATTTGATAAATATATTAGGTTTGTACATGCTTTCCACCTGATTATAGGTAACTCGCTAGCTCTGGCTCTGTATAGCTGCGTCTAACATAGATCCTTCACATCCATCATGTCTGTTTACACTTACGTATAAGGTCTTAGCTATAACCACAGTGCTTCCTTTAACCATACAAACCTGTCAAAAGTTGGGCATAATATTTCAGCACTAGGTGTAAAGATTTCATCCTCATTTGTTGTTAGAAATGACTGTGTCAAACACCAAGGTACATCTAAATCCCATCCCACTCCCTTGTTTTTCCTGTGCTGATGACAGCGTTGTGTACGGGGTCAAGTGTCTGACAGACAAACACTCGCAGAATTTCTATGACGACTGGTATTGCCAGGTCCCCCTACATACCTCGCAGCTGAACTTGTCACATGCAGAGTCTGCTTTTGCTTGGCACACGACCAGTCACCTTGACTTACGTTTATGCCTATTTGCAGACACTCCTATCGAACAACCTTAATTAGTGACTGTGTATATTGTCAAACCTGTTTGTTGTACAGCCAAACCGTGGGAATCGATCTTACAATCCTGACATATCCACAAACAAAGAATTCAGAATTTGCACTCTCTTTAATAGCACACAGTTTTCTAAAACAGACCAGATACAGTTAACATTGACAGGGACTCCACCTAAGGATTTTGTTTTATTTCTTCTTGAGTATAGTTGAACATACTGGATCGCTTTAATGCAGACATTGGAACATTTAAACATAATAACTACACTATTAACATTTTAAAAGGCTAAAATACTTGTATACAGTTTAACATTAGGCAACGTCTGGGACAAGGGTGTGTTTGTTACATCCTGTGATGAGGATTACATCACCTATAGTAGGGGTTTAGCAGTACAACTCTCTGTATAAAAGAGATGCTTTGGTTTGAAATCAGTCAACAGACTAGTTATTATGTTAATAACATGATATCAGCAAATGGGTTGTGGTCAACTACATTTCAGTTCCAGTCATAAACCAAATCCCATCTCCAAACTTTCCTAGTAGAAAGGTTTTAAAGCCTATTGGAGTTTCAGAGTACTTTACTGGACATTAAATGGAATTGACCTGAACCTTGATCAATAACACTTTTCCAAAAATAAACATAAATAAATTGTATTATAGCAGGGACTGCAGCTGGTCAAAGTTCAAGTATGTGAAACAGAGAGTTTGTATCTTAATTGCAAACCTCACTGTCTATTTTCTCCCCAATGGAAAGCCTCATACCAGGGCTTGAGCTTCTATAACAATGACATGTCTCTAATAGAATGTAATCAGATCTAGATGGTTAAATCTATTTGGATTTGGCTGCAATGCCCTACTACTGGTTACAGTACTGGGAGCACGAGGCAGGTTGGTATCTAGTGTGTTTACTGGTTGTACATATGCTATAAACAGTAATAAAAACAGATCAACATAACATGGCCGTACAAAACAAAGGGAAAAGGTATTAACATAGATCTGAATCAATGCAAATTTAGTAAATTTTCTCCATCTTGTAACATTGGCAGGACAGTCTAATACTGACATTCTAAAATGGCATTCCAACAAAATAAACACATCGCTCCTATGCCAATTAACCTTCTTGTGAACAATAAAAGCAGATTTTCTAAGGTTTTATATACACTACAGTCGTGTATTGTATATAAACGTTCTAGTTGTTTCATGCATATTTCGAGTCAGCTGACTGTACATGATCGCAAAATGGCTATCAGTAATCGGAATGGTAAATTCATAGCACCATCTTTGTTGAAAATAAAAAAAATTACATTTTTGAAACGTGTCATTTTAAAAACAGAAATAACAACCTAACCAACATTTTAATGGTTAATCTAAACCTTTACTTGAATGTAACCATGGTTAATCTAAACCTTTACTTGAATGTTGCCAGTTTATTTTGTAAAGCTCTATTACACTAATTTTGAACATGAACTTCAGTTAAAATAGTTCAAACATTTCCTTCTTAATGAACATGCACTTCAGTTAAAATAGTTAAAACATTTCCTTCTTAATGAACATGCACTTCAGTTAAAATAGTTAAAACATTTCCTTCTTAATGTCTTTACGGAGCAAAAAACAACAACACAGCATCTAATTATTAATAAAACAAACAAATATTTAGGCACTTTATTAGCTGAAATTATATGAATATCTTTGTCAACAGAGCAACACAACAATACTATGTACATATATGTAAAAAGTGTTATAAATAGGTTTTAAACCATAGATATTATATACATCTTCAAATTCTGACAGAATAGGTTGTTTTGTCATGTCATATTTGGTGGTGGTGTTTTGCTATTACCCCTCATTGTGGTAAGATGCGGACCTTGGTGAAGAAGCCTGTGGACCTAGTCAGATATGCTGGGGTTGTTAACGCTGAGTGAGTTGGGGATGAGGGGACAAAGGTCTCATTCCCGTTTTCTCAAGATGACGTAGATGAGTCCACTTATCAATGCCAAAGGAAAGGCCACCCAGGCCAGGATGTAGGCCCAACCGAAGGCCTCCATCTTAGGTACCCACGTCGGACTCATCACTGTGTAGATCACTGCTCCGCTCATCACAAACAGACCTGGAGGAGAGTTAGTATCATTTGAACATGAAGATCCAACAACTCTGTGTCATCATGACCCACGCTATGCCCACTATCTGCCCTCCATGTAAGGTGCCCTAATGTGACCTCTACTTAGGTTGCATTGAAGGAGCTGCATAGGACCAATGTTTCTCTGATATATTCTCCCAGACTGTTTTTTACATCCCACTGTGTTATACTGGCTGTTGACCAATCAACAGGCCTCTGCCAGATTCCTCACTTCCTCATGTAGAACGTTGACAAAGCCCACTTTGGCGTCACATGGCCTCATCTCTTTGCTGATGTTGGTATCTCTGTTGTTCTCCCACCTACAATACCGGTGGTCTTGACATTTCCACTAGTGTGAGTGTGTGCCCACGTGCCAAACCAGGAGGTTTGAAAGGGCTGCCAATGGTGATAGATTAGAAGAGCTGGACTACAATCGACAAGGAATAAACACCTACTTAACTCCTCCCACTCTGAATTCCAGCTGTTTCTGCCCGTTCTCATGGCGATACGTAAATAATTGTAAAAAACAGGAAATTTGTACATGTGTACTTTTCCACAGTCAAAGCCTCATACTGTCTGTTTACCTTAACCGCCCTCAGCCAAAAAAAGGCTTGCTAAATCAATTAACTGATCTATTAGCCACATTTACTTCCGGGGAGGTAATTTTTCTTGGTGATTTTACTTTAGACTGGGAATATCATGAAGCAAAATGGTATAAAGCAGTTTTGTGATGAGTTAAATCTAACACAATTAATGACTAAACCTACTCGACCTAATCTAAAAGAACAGAGAAATTCCACATTCATTGATTATAGTTTGACAAGTGCTCCAGATAAATATTTGGCAAGTGTTATTTTCCATTAGATTTAAGTGTCCACTGCCCAATAGCATGTGTCAGAGATGCCAAAATTCCCAAGGCTAATCACCTTATTATAACTAAAAAAAGTTTTTGAATGAGAGAGTTTTCCTAAATGATCTTAGTGATTGTGATTTTAATGGAATTTTTGCCTTAACAGATTTTGAACTTGCCCTAGAACAATTCATCTGTGTTTTTAACTCTGTTGCAAACTGGCATACTCCTTATAAGAGGATAAGGGTATGTAATAGATCAAATCCATGGTTTGGCCCTGAACTGTTGGATATATTCTGCAAAAGAAACAAGGCATGGACCAAAGCTAGGTTTACTGACCTTGACACCGACTGGCAGTCATTTAGGCTTCTAAGAAACCAATGTGTGAAATTGGTTAGGAAAACAAAATCTGATTATTTTGTCAAATCATTGTCTGATTGCAGTGAAAATCTGGCTAGATTTTGGAAAGTTTTTAAATCATTGAAAGATTGTAAATTGTCCTCAATTAGTCTTAACTCCGATGCTTGTGATTGGTTTTGTGATAATCTTAATGACCGATCACAGGCTATTGTACATAAGGGTGTTCCGCAGGGTTCCACTTTAGGACCTGTTCTTTTTACTCTTTATATAAATTATCGGACCATTAAAGATTGTAATTTCCACTTGTATGCAGACGATACAGTTATCTAGTCCATAGCCCCATCCATTGATTTTGCAGTATCAAGATTGCAGTCTGCTTTTATTGTCGTTCAGGTTGCCCTTGCAAGCTTGAAGCTTGTTCTAAATACAGGAAAGACGAAGTACATGATTATCACAAAGTCACGTAAACCTTGTTCTTCTTTGTTGAATCTCTACTAAATGAATAGCTCTACGATTGAACACGTTCCTGTTTACGAATACCTTGGTATTTGGTTAGATAGTGAACTATCATTTAACAAACATTTTTTGAGCTTATTAAGACACTTAAACCGTAACTCTCGCCAAAATGCAACCTAGGGTCTTTTTGTTAATGTACCCGAGTCAAACTTTCGTTTAAAAGCATAATAATGCTTAATAATGATGCTTTAAACAAAGGTTTGACTTGGGTACATTAACAAAAAGACCCTAGGCTGCATATTGGTGAGAGTAACACTTTTAATGTAAAGTGGGCTTTCTTTATAGAAATAAGGCATGCTTCTCACTTGTTCAAATTGTTCAAACAACACTTTATCCTGTACTTGATTATGGAGATAGTATTTAATAGTGCTGCAGATGTGAGTCTGAGATCTCTTGACTTAGTTTACCACAAGTCCTCTGCGTTTTATCACTTCAGACAGTTTTAACACACATCATTGTTTTCTTTACCAAAAAGTCGGATGGTTCTCGTTAAAAACACATAGACTATTGCATCTCTCCCAGTTTGTTTACAAAGCCCTTCTACAGAGGCTCCCTAACTACCTATCTTCTCTTTTGGAGTTTAGAGTCTCCTGTTATAACACAAGAGCGCAGGGCTGGTTGACATTAAAGACTCCCTTTGTAAAGACTAAGTTTGGTAGATCTGCGTTTAAGTGCCTTACTCCTTATATGTGGAATGACATTCAGACAGTTTTTCATTTGGATGTATAAGTTCCACTAGGCCAATTCACTCTTTTGGCTGATGACTTTTACAATGACAAATGTGTTTGTTTTAATTGTTTATGTATTATAGGTATGTATGTCCCTAAATAGTATCTGTGCCAGTTTTCAATGGTTGTGTTCCCAGGGCACACTTTAAAAAGAGACCCTGGCTAAACTAATGAAAAATATAAAAAATAACCCTAACCATAATCTCAATAGCACTAAACCTTCCCTTAAGTACCCTAAAATGCAACCGATTGGACTATTCTTGGTACTGTTTTTGTAGAACGGCAATTCAATTCGTGCTGAAGTTTACGCTTGAATGTCCGTATACGTAAGTCTGTCTACATAATGTGGGGACATTCCATTACATAGGGTTACCCGTGCATCGCGCCGAGAACACGTTCGCTGCATGTACATTTTAAATCACTGAAAATGTGCTAATGTTTTTACCGGATGACGTGATCAGTACTTACTTGCTAGGATCTGGAAGGTTCCGGTGAGGAAGAAGCGACCTCCCTTTTGCAAGGTGAAGAGCTGACAGAAGAAGAGGAAGAGCGAGATGACGCTGAAGATGATGGACAAGATCATTGAGGCCTGCACCGCCTGGATCCATTCTGCAGGAGAGCCAGACAGACGAACAGAGATCAATACTACATTATACATGGGAGATTCCCTAATGGTCACATGTACTGAACATGAGAATTAAGTGGTTCTACATTATTAACATGCACTACACACTGACTACATGGACATCTGCATTTCCATTAGACTCCCTCACACTAGAGTCGTGCTAAAGTTGCTACGTGATGGGAACATGTTTTATGAGAATGGAACTGTTTGGATCTGGCCAGACAGGAAATGCACGACTGGACCTTCATTGCCTGGCATCCTTAATCGATTTACAATAATGGTACCTAGGTATCCTGTTCCGGAAAGCACTGTATTTTCTCAATAACACAGACAGCCATCTTAACACGTAACCTACCCCCAGTTCATAATCTAAGGCCAGGTTGCTACAGTAAAACAATGCAGTCAACCCAATTTACACTGCTCCAAAGTCAATTAAACTTCAGGGATATCAATCTGTCCAGTTAGGAAGGATAAGCGGTTGTGAAACAAGTCACCTGTTTTGATGCCAATGAAAGTCACAACAGATCTACTGGAGAGGCAACAGCAAGACAACCCCCAAAAAGGGAATGGATTTGCAGGTAGTAGCCACAGGCAATTGCTCTCTCCTTATTTGTGTTTTGCTAGTGTCTTTGTCACTACTGGTAACATGAGGTGATACCTGAAGCCCATTTGGGTTGCACAGGTAGTCCATCTACAGGTAGGCACATCCATACATGTTATCGCAATACATTTTGCTGTGTCTATCTGTATTGACAGCCTGAGACTGTGAGACATAGCCACCCACAGTGTGTGTATACGCCCGAGTGTGCACTGATGTTTAGCGATACCTACTCCTGAAATGCCAGGCCTTCCAAGTTGGTCTATTTCTTCTCGAAGGGTTAAGCATGCAGCTAGAATTCACTCTCATGTTTCCTAAGCCAGCGTCCTAGCTATCTCTGTCCTCTCGTGGTCATACCTCACACCTTTCTGTCCCTCCTAGATTGTAACTTACACCTCTCACCCCCGAGCGTATACCTCCCACATTCAGTGTCCGTCATCCTGCTATTCTCTTGATCTTGTCTGTTTATGCTCATAAGCCCTGACCACGATCAGACCACAATAGATTTTTGTTTTAAATAGCCTACATCTCTGTAAACATGTTGTCACAATCGAAATGAAGACAAGATCAAGTCAAAGGCTTCTAACGGAGCTAGGAATAAACAAGCATGCAGCCATTTCTGTTTACACTGCTGGAGCAGAGGCACTAGGTTTTGTAATATGCAATTACATTTGCATTTCTGTGCACATGACAATAAACATGGAACCCAAAACTTGAAACGTAACACCAGACAATTCAGCCGTAGACTGGTTCAAGTCTCAGGATATATAGTATCTATCATGTTTCCTTCATCTAACTTGCAGTGAGCTGTACCATCACTGATTGGTTAAGATTCCTTAAATTTAAGAAGACAAAAATAAATAAAAAGTCGCCAATTTGCATTGCAGCATCTTTGATTGACTGTACGAGCAAGTTTTTTCTTTGGTTTTTGTATGAACAATGTATTCAGGTTTGGACAATAACAACGGAGGAATGATCAATTTATTGACATCAGAGTCCACCAAAATAACAACGCATCTGTCAACATATCTCACATACCCAAGGCTGGAGTCATGACCAGGTAAAACGCCATTTATTGTGTATTAATACACTGTTTATATCTACAGCTACACACAAACATAACATAACAACAATAGGGCATATGCAGTAATATGCAATTACTCAATGTGTAAACATTATGTTACATGATACATTATCGTTTGGCACTATACTAACACACAGTTCTAAAAATAGCTCCTTGCATAAACAGACATTAACCTTCTTTTCATCAGACAAACACATCTTTCACCAAAAAGTCCAAACTGAAAATGAAGAATTTTGTTTGATTAGTTGAATCTTCAAACTAAAAATCTCAATTGGTCCAGGACTAGGCTTGTTCTGTGTGCACAAAACCTGCCCTGAGTCAAGCATTAGTACATTTTGCTTGTAGCTAGCTACAGGCCAGATCCTGGCAGCTGCTATGCGCATCATGTATACCTGAGTGGACCTCAACTCTAATTAGTAATACAGTCTAATGACTACATTCCAATGTCTGGGTCAATGAAAGGTTAATGACTGCCATTATGAGAGTTAACCAATCCTTGTGACAATATAAACTATACATTGAACACATAACTCCTAATAGCAATATTACAAATAACATAATTGAATGCAGTGTTTCTCAACTGGTGGGTTGCAACCCGAATTCTGGGTCAGCTGAGATTTTCTAAGGATCTTGGGACATGAGATTCTATGATTCTATGATTAAGACAAATATCCAACCCACAAAGATAAGCGTCTTGACTTTTTCAAAAGCTAGTGACACAGGAGTCTTTTAGGTCAGAGCTATAGCCAGCTTTTAGTCAATTAGCTAAATCATTGAAAAACATGTAAAATTATTGGCTGCCAGCCAAATCGTACGGAAGCAAAACTAATCTAATTGCAGTTTAATAACGAATTTTGAGCAGGCAAAGTTCTGCCGCAAATGCAAGTATGCAAAACTATAGAAACTCTGTAATGGCAACAGTTAGATTATACGCCCTATTTCACAAACTCATCAATCGAACCCCGCAAAAGGTTAAACAATATAATAAAATGTCACATTGTCATGTGTAGGTCGCTGTCATAATGTCATCAAACTGGCAAATCCATTTGGAATGGTAAACTCTGAGTGGCACGTTCTTAGGAGGCACTTCATGGCTAATCAGTCATTACAAATGACAGAAGTAAATGTTATTATGGGAATAGGATACACCACCAGACAGGTCAATCATGAGTTGGACGGGTAGAAGATGCACAGATACTGTAGATAAAAGTCACATGACAACTATTATAATCAGAAGAGACAATAAATCACAAACAAAACCTTCTAGCCAGGCATGCTCACTCTCCAGTCTCCTTCATTACCCTGTGTTAATGATACGCTGTGTTAATGATACGGTTCTGTGTTAATGATACGGTTCTGTGTTAATGATACGCTTCTGTGTTAATGATACGCTGTGTTAATGATACGCTTCCGTGTTAATGATACGCTTCTGTGTTAATGATACACTTTGTTAATGATACGCTTCTGTGTTAATGATACGCTTCTGTGTTAATGATACGCTGTGTTAATGATACGCTTCTGTGTTAATGATACGCTGTGTTAATGATACGCTGTGTTAATGATAGGCTGTGTTAATGATATGGTTCTGTGTTAATGATACGCTTCTGTGTTAATGATATGCTTCTGTGTTAATGATATGCAGTGTTAATAATACACTTTGTTAATGATACGCTTCTGTGTTAATGATACGCTGTGTTAATGATACGCTGTGCTAATGATACGCTTCTGTGTTAATGATACGCTGTGTTAATGATACGCTGTGTTAATGATACGCTTCTGTGTTAATGATACGCTGTGTTAATGATACGCTTCTGTGTTAATGATATGCTGTGTTAATGATATGCTGTGTTAATGATACGCTGTGTTTATGATACGCTTCTGTGTTATTGATACGCTGTGTTAATGATGTGCTGTGTTAATGATATGCTGTGTTAATGATATGCTGTGTTAATGATACGCTGTGTTAATGATACGCTGTGTAAATGATATGCTGTGTAAATGATACGCTGTGTTAATGATATGCTTCTGTGTTAATGATACGCTGTGTTAATGACAAGCTGTGTTAATGTTACGCTGTGTTAATGATACGCTTCTGTGTTAATGATACGCTGCGTTAATGATTCGCTTCTGTGTTAATGATACGTTGTGTTAATGATACGCTGTGTTAATGTTACGCTGTGTTCATGATACGCTTCTGTGTTAATGATACACTGTGTTAATGATACGCTGTGTTAATGATACGCTGTGGTAATGATAAGCTGTGTTAATGATAAGCTGTGTTAATGATACGCTGTGTTAATGATACGCTTCTGTGTTAATGACATGCTTCTGTGTTAATGATACGCTTCTGTGTTAATGATACGCTGTGTTAATGATACGCTTCTGTGTTAATGATACGCTGTGTTAATGATACGCTTCTGTGTTAATGATACACTGTGTTAATGATACGCTTCTGTGTTAATGATATGCTGTGTTAATGATACACTGTGTTAATGATACGCTGTGTTAATAATACGCTTCTGTGTTAATGATACGCTGTGTTAATGATACACTGTGTTAATGATTTGATGTGTTAATGATACGCTGTGTTAATGATACGCTGTGTTAATGATATGCTTCTGTGTTGAATCACCGTCTGAATAATTTGCTTTTGTAACAATAGTAGGATACTAAAACTAAAACACTTAAATCTGTTTCAAGAACATCATGTTCTACTTTTTCTTTAAGGTTGTCTCACAAGGCTAACATGACTAATATTTGAAAACAATTACATTGAACTATTGGTGTTTTATTATTTATGTTTCATGTAGACAAGGGGCCCTATTTTAACGATCTAAGCGCATGGCATGAAGCGCATGGCACAAGTGCGCTTTGGGCGTGTCCAAATCCACGTTTTCTATTTTGTCAGCGGATAAAAGGGTCCATGCGCCGGGCGCATGGTCTAAAAGTAAGTAAGTAAGTAAATAATTTTAATTTATAAAGCACATTTACACACAGTGCAAAACTGACCAAATTACTGTACAATGAATAACTAAACAAAAAATGACAAAGATAAAAACACATAGAAACAAATCATAATTATATAAAACATGAAAAAAGGGTTGTACTAAGTGTCTTCATTAATTAATTCCCTTTAAGAGCCAGGCACGTTTGTACCTTTCGCGCATTGCTATTATGACGGTGGATTTGCACCGTAATATTTTTATTTGTAATCTTTTGCATGTTCTTGTGCTGCTGCGCTTCCCTGTCTGTGTGCAACAAGCATAGTGTGCACGCGCTGTGCCTATGCCATAGGTGCACTTGACTAATTTTCTGTTAAAATAACTATGACGTGCTGCGCCATTGACTTTAGACCAGGTGTTTGTTGGTCAATGGCGCAATCACTTTCCGATGCCTCAAGATGGCAATGCACCCAGAATTATCCTGAACACACCTCCCTGTTAGACCAGCACTCCCATGGTCGCAAAAATGGGTGCAGGTGCATTTGTTATTTAAACAACGCGGGCGCCTGGCGGGAAATTAACAACTGCGTAGGTCTTAAAATAGCAAAGACACCTGCGTTCAAACTTTGCGCTGCATTGCGCCGGGTGCAAGATAGGGCCCTATATGTGTCTTAAAAGCGTAGTCTTTAAAAATATCCGGAAAAACTAAATCCTGCCAGTCACAATGTCCTAATGGAGGCCCTGCATTAGAAAGTATTTTATAGAGGAACAGGAACTCTCTGCATCCGGTCTTGTAGCCAAGTGCATTTCCAATTGTAAAACAAATCCTACAGTGTTGTAGGTCTTTTAGTATCTGCTGCCATTAATATGTTTACTGAACATTTGGGGGAATTTGGGGGTTTGACGATGGATGGGCGGCCTCAATGACAGGAAAACACTCCAGGTTTGTCAAAGGTGTCCTTGACAGGGCATGCGGTGCATTATAGAACCATGAGTTTTTACTCAGAGAGGCGTTGGCAGCCTAGAATATGGTGCCTGAGTGCGCAGGATGTAATCAAATTGGTTACCGTGTTAAATCAGTGCTAAGAATAACTGGGGCTTCAATGCTTTTTCCCAGGACATGGGCACTGAGCATGGTTCTGTAATATGTGGAGCTCTGCTGGCCTTCAAGGTGTATACTGCTGCCTAGCGTGAGCTGAGGACCGAGGTTGCATCATTTCTTTCCGAAAACATGTCCCCGTGGATGCATTTTGGTGGACTTGCTCTGGTTTCTTGTCTTGCTGATAGCTTGATCAGCTGAAATATATGAGCATGCTCAGGCAAGAAATTGAAAGCTATCAGTTTAAACAGAGGGACAAAGTTGACACGCTTTTAAAACAAAAATTGAGTTTGTGGACAAATCATGTTTCCAGTGAGAAGGTTGATCTTCCAACTAGAAGATGTCTTGTAACACGTGGCTAGCCTGACAGTGACTCACTGAAACACAATTAAGCAGCACCTTCTTATGCTGCACAGCCGCTCCTGTGACCACTTCCTGGAGGGATGGAGACGCAAAGATCCATGTTGCTTGGCAACATGTTGCCAAGCAACATGACACACAGTAAAAACGGCTGTGTTAAATCAACACCCTAAGTGTTAAATTAACACTCCCAGTGTTTATATAGGTCCAAATTGACACTAAAGAGTGTTAATTTAACACTTAGGGTGTTGATTTAACACAGCCGTTTTTACTGAGCACAGTCTCGATAATAAATGTTGCTAAATGTTTTCTAATTGCTAATGTATGTCACGCCTTGTCTTTCAAAACATAAAACCATACCTTTATTTATTTCTTTGTTTTACCTTTAAAACCTATCCAGTCTACAGAGCCTCAGGTAGTGTCTTGCCGCCACTCTGTCTGAGTTTTTGTTGTCCTAGGCCAGGAATGCTTGCTGTAAGATTGCTTAGCAAAGCACTCCAGAGTACATTTAAGCAATACTAAATGACTAAGCTGGGCTCTGTCCCATGCACGATAGTTCAGACAAACTAACTCACACACACACACACACCTCACACGTCTCCCTGTACCAACACAGTGGTTTAATGAAAACAAGTCAGAGAGACAGGCGGTGCCATGAAATCCCCCGGCATGACAGAGTGGGGAAGAGGACACACATGGTATGTTGGCCTCAGAATATTGTTGGCTCTGTCGCCTGTCTTAATGACAACACACACTAGTGCCTGGGCATGCTCATTACAGACCCATGACCTCATCAGGCAGCCAGCTCACACCCTGTAGCTAATGCACTTAGTAGTGTAGCGTAGCATTCGTAATACTTGAATGTACTGAAGTTATCTAGTCTTACAATAACTGAACAGAACACGTGCATTGGGTCAGTTAGGTTGCTTTTTTTACCAACAGTATTTTTATTGTTTTCATAACGAAACATAGAAATACATACATGTCCCAAACAAACATATCTACCCCCCGCACACCCACCCCCACCCTCCTGGGTAATTCCAAGTCTTGGTTGGGAATCAGGTCAACGGATTAATCCATTCTAGTCTGTTATATAGAAAAAAGTAAAACAAACATATTTCCATAATCTTAGGTACTGCAAAGTGTCACTGTTTACATGTCCCCCGGCTCTTCCATCACGTGACAAATCTGTTCTGGATACATAGTAAATGAAGTGGTCCCAGATCTGGTGAAAGTTATGTTGTTGATGTTTTATTGTATATGTAATTTATAGATAGCTCAGACAACCACCTGCTTACACTTGGACTTCTGGTGTTTTTCCATGAGAGGGCCACTACTCTATTTGCTATTAACACACTTAAGTCTACAAATGTTCGTTGGTATTTCTTAATCTTCAAATTATCTGGGTATAGACCCAATATAAAAGTTAGGTTGCTTTTTAAAAGTAATCCTTTGGGAGTACTGCCTACCTGACTAAGAATGTATTCATTAATGTAACATTTAGTTTATCTGAAATTCATCAATTAATCCTCTTAACTTTCCTATTAGAATTTGTTTACAGTACGAGAAACAAACAACAAGTTTACCTTTTCGACCCAATCACTTCCATAATATTACATTCTACATTGGGGTGTCGGTTTTTGTTCCAAGAAATAAGCCAGAGGGTTGAGAGCTTAAAACCAGCGGCTATTCAAGGCCCTCATCAGTATATACACTATTTGTACCAGGTATATAAACATTACTGCGCCTCTCAAAGCTGAATAATAACAGTCCTTTACATTTTCATATTCCTGCTCTGCAGCAACCACCTGCAGATTTGCTGGGATATGCATCTACCAATAAAAATGGCGCCAATTGAATAAATAACACTTTTTAATTTTATAATTTCACATTTAAATATTCATGACAACGTACCTAAACTAAGGACTTATTAGAACACTCTGTTGTTCATGTTTTTTCTCATGGAAAGCCCATTCATTTAAAACATTTTCGAATGATCAATGGTCGTCTCTTGGAACGCAATGCCTCCTGAAAAGTCTGTTTGCACGTGAATAATGTGCATCTGCTGCATTTTCTATTGTGTATGGTTTTGTTGGTGACACTGATCTCTCAGTGACCTTAGCTGTTGACGTCTATTACGAGCGCACAGGTCTAAGCATGATGAGTACTTATGGAAAGAAACTATTGAATCAACACAAATTAGATTTAGGAATACAAAGACCAACTCGTGGTCCTCTGTATTGAGCCTAGTTTCTGACAGCATGGTGTACTAAACCACACAGAATGTAGGCTTTTCCCTAAAACATTTGGGCTGGCCAGGGCAAAACTATTCCGTTGTAGGAGCAACTGTTTCCCTGAGGAAAACCAGTGGTTCTTTTGACTTTTAGAAACTGATTAAAAGAACTCAAGATACCAACACAGACTTTTATGTCACTGGCTTATTTTTCGCCTATAAACCTTTCAAATAGTGCCAGCTCCCAAAACCTTCTATCCACAGTAAATATTGAAATTAGTTACAGATAATTATGTTGCATCTACATCCCATAACAACCACCCAAATATTTTTTTATCTGACAACTTCTTTGTAAAGCCCAGATAAAATATTAGAAACCAGATAAAATACACAGGGTGTCACTGTTTTTTCTATGTGCACACATCCTTTCTAAACATACAATCCAGCAAATTTAAATTATCTATAATCTGATAACAACGTTTTTGTGGGTAACCTGAAGATTAATTTTTTTTGTAGTCCTGATCTAGTAGACTGCAGCCATCAGAACTTTGTTTAATATGCCAGTATTTCATTAGTAGAGTGCTGACAAAGCAAACACATTGCAAATCTGAAAAACGCAGTTTTTCTCTCCAACCACTGTTGACTTTGGTCTGAATATCTCTCTAACACACCCACTCTCACTTTTTCACACACACACACACACACACATACACACACACACACACACACACACACACACCCACACACACACACACACACACACACAC
>JACXGM010019938.1:0-18107 GCA_016801145.1 Umbra pygmaea | reverse complement strand
ATCCTACCTGCATTTGTCCATAGAAACTATGCTTAGTTGTGTTTTATAACTAAAACATTTTGTTTGGCTATTTATACAGTACTATATTTCAATTGCAAGACAGTATTTTTGGCGACAGTATGTGCAGTAATTAATAAACAGCCTAGGTAGTTAGCTCAATGTGATCAGTGTGACTTAACGACCACCTACAATGTGCCCAATGAACAGTATTCTGAACACCTAGAAAGCCTCTTCACAAGGTGTTCTGTAAGCTTCCTCACTGCCTCGTGACCACACATGGGGTCTGTCTGTGTAAGCATGTCTCCTTCATTTATTCTGTTACTCCCAATCAAGACTGCATATTTTTAATCAGAAGAGTGTATTAGATGATTAATTTATCAATAAAATAATATATTCTTAAGTGTCTCATATCTTTCTACTCTAAAACCATGTTTTAAAAACATGTGGTTTTCACACGTGAATCTCACATGGTTTTTTGATCATGTGATCATGTGATGCCCTGCAATAACAATAATCAAAACATTTTAAGCACATATGGAACCTAGAACTCATGTGACAAGATGTGATCCAGAATTTCAACGTGACATAACACGTAAATGTGCTAAAGACAAGCATGTGGTGACAACAAGGGAAAACATGATCTGTGGTTAATGGAGCCTTTATCTATTGTAAATATAACTCCCAGCAAATCAACTGATCATACACTTCAAGTTCTATATATTTCGACACGACACATGTTCAGAAGACGCAGATGTAATTTCATGTACAGTGAAAATCTTAATACCACGACTCATCAATGCAGTCATGGCAGTAAAAGAGAAAATGAACAAGAACAGAAAATATAAAGCAATAAAATAAGGGTTACAGAAGAGTTAAGACCTATATACAGCCTGTACATGCAAACAATACCCTCTGAATCACAATCACATAGTAATGAGTACACCAAACTACACCAACATGTTATCAATCAATAGTGTTACTGAATGTGCGTAAGTTGCAGTTAAATTATCCCTAGTGGCTTATTGTCTATATACGATATATAATACCTCTAAATGTGCAGTTATACGACAGGTACAGTGAGAAATTGAGCAATAAGATTATTGATCATAGTGATTTGTATTCTGGATCTTATTTACGGGCTGGGGGGCACAAAGACTTTTTGATTATGCATCAAGTACAATATTCCATAGTGACAAGAGGTAGTGAAGTGGTTAGAAGAGTAGCTTGGTGCCCTAGTGTAGTGGTCTATGTTGGCATGTGCAACCAGTAGCTTGGGTGGCTAGCCGTAGCTTGGGTGGCTAGCCATAGCTTGGGTGGCTAGCCGTAGCTTGGGTGGCTAGCTGTAGCTTGGGTGGCTAGCGTCAGCATTGATCTTCTTCACTTGCAGCACCTGGTGTTGTAGGTGCCTTCTAGGGAGAGCAGTAAGGACCAAACGACACATTCAGCTGAGCGTCAGACCCTCCACAGAGACAGCCATTTTTATAGTTTCAATACCAGGCAGGGATGCATCTCACCAGCATGTACATTGATTAGGAGGCTCCATATTGGAGGCCCTACGGTTGATGATTTGTGTTCATTTATGTCCAGAGCTACGCCCCTTTTGAAGTTCATTGGTCAATAACTTGAAAAGTAATTAAGATTTTGACATGCTTTATTCAACTATTAATAAGCTTGATCCAATGATGATTCACTGAAAATTTGGTGGCAATCAGAGCTATATATTTTTTTTCTAAATATTCTAAATGGCGAATATTTCACACCTGTGGTTCAATATTGTTATAAAACATATCCTGCAAGTTTTGTAACATATGGACAAACATTTTATGATCTATAGCTTGATTTGTGTCATTCCACGTGTAGTTATTATACATTTAAAGTGCCCCCAAGTGGTCAATTTGATTAAAACTTGCAGGGCATGGTTCAGTTACTTATTAGGACATGTCCTGAGAGATATTTCATGATTGGAGAATGAATATGCAATTAATAGTACAATGTGTGTATTGCTACTCACCTATCTTGCGCTTGTAGCGCCCCATGGAGGTGCATGTATATGAAACTGTCTGGGTATGTCTGGGGCATTTATCTGAACATATCCTGTGAGTTTTGTGATGATTGGACTTACGGTTGCTCATTTGTGTTCATTTTCGCCAGAGCCACACCTCTTTCGAAGTTCATTGGTCAATTACTTGAAAAGTAATTGAGATATCAACATGGTTTATTTAACATTTAATAAACTTGGTCCAATGAAGATTCACAGAAATTTTGGTGGCAATCGGAGCTACGGTTTAGGAGGAGATGTCAAAAATGTGTTTTTCAAAAAATTAGAAATGGCAGAAGATTTTTGTAGGCGGACTTTAGTGGTGCTTGAGGCTTTTTTTTTAGAGCACACTGCACCTATAGCCGCTTTCCGTTTTAGTTATAGGAACAGTCCACTTCTAAACAGTTCTACTACCTACTCTTTCCCAAAACCGGTTTTGGTATTTGCATTCACACTGGTCAAGTGGCCATAGGAACTGGTAGGAGGGATAAGGGAGTGACGCAAGCACCACAACAGTCTTTTATAGCGTTGTCACTAGACTTTAGCGTTGTGACACATACAACAACATTTCGAAGTTGAATGAGTATGGGTAAAACTGGGTTTATGATTGGAGATAAGTGTGTAAATCATCTTATATATGCGGATGATCTGTTTTTTTTTCACCTCAAGTAGTGCTGGGTTTCTTCAGCGGCTTGCTGTTTGTTCAGATTACGAGGCTGAAAACGAAATCCAATACAATTTTTTTTTAAAGAGTGTTGTGTTGATATATCCTAATAAGGTGTTCGAACCGCAGCGTTTAAACTAGGCTGGAGTCATAGAAATTGAGTTGCTACTTAACAGAGAAACACTAAAGACGAAAGCTCCAGCATATTATGTATTATAGCCTACGCAACAGGAAACGAAGCGACAGGCGTAATTTACAAGTTTGACCAATCTACGTAGACCTAGGAAAAGGGAAAATGGAAAGACCCTGCTCTAGAGTAGGACCTAAAAGAGTTATAGGAACTGCGGTGCGAGGAACTAAATCACAGGTGTCAAACCGGTTCCACGGAGGGCCTAGTGTATGCTGGTTTTTGGTCTTTCCCTTCAATTAGTGCCCAATTAAGAACTATTAACTGCCAGGTGAGGGGAGATCCTAACTAATTAGTGACATTCATTCATTCAGGTACAAGGTAAAAGCGAAAACCTGCAGACACTAGGCCCTTTGTGGATCCGGTTTCACGCCCCTGAACTAAATAATCTTGCAATTTCTTCTATCGGAACACAAGAAAAAAAGGGTTATATGAATGTTATGTTCTAGGAACTGCAAAAATCCCTGCGGTCGGAAAGCGGCTTTAGTTAGAAATGTCAAGTCAATCGGACTTACGGTGTGAGGGGCGTGGCCTTTCAAAGTTTACATTTTGAAGCCTTAATTACAGCACCACCATGTGGCCGATTGGGATCATATTTCTATGGAAGCACATGCACACCATTTCCAGTTATTCCCCCAAGTTTCATGTTTCTAGCTCATTCCAGCTCACTGGAATTGTAGCCGGCATGGCAGACAACAAATAAAAATAACTAAAACACACAAAAACAATATGGTTCTACCACTTCATGGTTGAACCCTAATAATGCATGCACAATATGTGGCTCCATCTTGGTCCTACTGTGTTTGCCAGGTTGCAATTGCAAATCAGAAGCTCTTCTCAATTGGCCTACCTGGTTAAGTGTACAATTAAAGAATTCCCAAAAGAGCTAACTTTTCAAAAGTACAGACGTCATGATTGATTTAATGTACGCATTTGTAAAAAAAATCGTAAAATTATCATGTCATGCATGCCTTCTATACTTCTTATGGCAAATCCATTTGCGAGCTGTTCTTGTCACTTTTGCTATTTTACAGTATGGAAATGCAGCAGAGTGCAGGCAGGAGTTCCAAAAGCACCGTCTTATGAACAGAAAACATCTGAGCTACAGTACTTGCAAAAGTAGGTGTAATCTTGCACACAGTGGTGGTTCTGGGGGGGCAGTGTGACAACAAGCTTGGACCCCCTTGTGCCCCCCCCCATAAGTGAGGTGTTAAATAATATTCACAGAATACATTTTTGCGATCATGTTCTTTCTTTTTACATCCATTATTATACAGTGACAGTACAGAACACTACAGTAACCAAATGCAATTTCTAGTGGGACCACTTTGGGCGGAACACAAAAGTTGGCCAACAGGCAAAGGGGAGTTAGGAGATCTGTTCGGCAGCCATCGCAATAGGGGAGTAATGTGAAAGTGGATTGGGCAGGTGGGCAGGCTGGACAGTAGAGCAGAAGTTAGTAGATAATGGGCTGGGGAATGTAGAGATTGGGCCTGCACCTGCACTAGGGAACATCTCCCCATGGTTGTATCCTACACCCAGTGCATGGAGAACATTCCCCCATGGTTGTATCCGACACACATAGCAATGGGGTACATACCCCATGGTTGTATCCTAAACCAAGTTCAATTGGGAACGTCCCCCGATGGTTGTATACTACACCCAGTGCACAGGGGAACATCCCCCTGTGGATGTGGGCATGAGAGATTGGTGAAAGGAGACCGTTGAGTTGATGTGTGGACAACAGGGTTTGTTCAATTTTAAGGATCTACACATATGGTTGGAAGGATCAAGGCAGTGGAAGCGGGAGGGCAGGGTGTACTAGAGGTATTCATGTATACAGTATATAGCACATACATATACAGTGGTGGGCAAGTTACTTAAAAAATGTAGTGAGCTAAGCTACCAGTTAGTCTACATAAAATGAAGCTTCACAACAATGAAGCTCCCCCAGAGAAATTTAGCAAGGTAAGCTACAGAAACATGGCAGAAGTAGTTTATTACTTCTAAGCAATTTATTTTTGGATTGAACCAACTTCATTCTAAGTCAATGCAATCTTTTTAAAGATTCTGATCTTTGGTCTCACTGAATCATTTAATTAAGCGTTTTGTTCTCCTGCTTAATTCCATCTCTATCTTATGATAACACCATATTGTTTTCTATAACAGCGCTGAAGAAAATGTTTCCAGTACACATGACAACAAATTAAACATTGTTTTTTCCAAATAAAAGCTCATTAGTTAGTCTTCATAAAGTCAACCTTTGTCCACCAACGTTATGCTCATCGTTACATTTGACTACATTAAAAGGTGACCCTATGTGCTATTTTATTACAATACTTGAATTATTTAGTTACAGTAGCTTAACATACGACCACATTATTATATGAATATGAACAGATTACTTCAGTTGTAATATGCTATACTCTATTACGGTATTATGTAAGGCTACATTGTCTATTATTGCATTATTTTATAAAAGTTCATAACAACTGGTTTTATCACTGAGAACAGGTGAATAGTAGCACAATCTGATGAGTGTATTTTTATATTGAAAAACTCATTTTAAACATAATTGAAATGCTTTAATAAGTATGTACAACACAATTCCACTCAAAATACTGTAGAAGATTTTAGTCTAAAGTACTGTTAGATTTCCTGTCAAACTCAACTCTTCATCATTTATTACTAGAAGCACTTTTTTGGTGATAACCGAGCATACTGCGCAGCTTCAAGCTGAGCGTGATGACGTAGATGTGACGTGAGCAACGTGTCTGAACGTTGTAATACTTCTCACAGCTTTGCCAAGATAAATCTGAATCATTCCAAATCTTGCCTCCTGCAGAGACAGGAGAGCGTGAGTAGGAGTTGTTCATGAGCGTAGAAGCAGGAGCAACTTTTGGTAAATATTCAGATTAATTATTTTGTCATTTTGACTGTATGCCTCCACGTCCCCCCGATTGCCTGCGAGCTTCTCCTGGACTTTGCGGTAATTTCTCTACTGTGCAACAGTAAGTTGCGTGGTTATAACCCAATAGTAAGCATATTTTCACAAAAACAGCTGCTATGGGGCCATTACATGGGAAACAAGGTAATGGAGCTTTTTATGCATTGTCCTGTTCCTTTAGAAATAAACAATGGACAAATAGAGTATTTAAATGCTTCGGATGCAGAAAAATTTTGCTGTGAAATTGACCCCTAAAATTAATGGAAGGCTAACGTAAGGTGATAGCCAGGTATCAAAACGTTGATTGAAAAAAGTGAGGTGAAAAGTAAAACTAGTCCAAGTACCCAGGTTTTAGAACCACCACCCAGGCAGAAGTGGTTTCCTAAACTATTTTCACCAATCTGCAACTTAACAACTCTTTAGACAAAGTATTCAGAAGGCCACACCCAAAGCAAAAATGTATAAGATAATGACTCTCTATGGCAACAGTAAATGCATCAGTAACTCAAATAATCACTCATTACATCCAAGTTATGCAGAAGAGCATCTCTGATTGCACAACACGTTGATCCTTGATGCAGATGGGCTACAGCAGAACAAGATGTTCAAAGTCACATTCAAACTCACTTATATCACCTTTCTTCCACAATCTAATGCTTGGTTTTAAATTCACCAGATCATCTTGACCATGTCTAGATGCATCGACTTGTTGATTAGATATTTGCTTTACTAACAGTTGAACAGGTGTATCTAATGAAGTGGCCGGTGAGTGTAAATCAGCAACAAGTAGGTACCGCTACGTACAATAAATATTATGACTGCAGAAAAGGAATAGCAAAAATATACTCACATACCCACATACAGCTCTGAAAAAAATTACAGACCCTTGCAAATTTTTCTTATTGCATCTCCATTGAAAATCTCTGGAATGTGATCACGAGGAAGATGGATGGTCACAAACCATCAAACAAAGCCGAGCTGCTGGAATTTTTTCATCAGAAGTGGCATAAAATCACCATACCACTATATGATATTATCACCAGTTTTCACAAGTTTGGATTATTTTGATGTTGTTGCTAGTAAAAAATGAATATTAACTAATGATGGGCGATGCATGAACGATTCGTTCTTTTTGAACTAATCTTTTGAAAGACTGGTAAGTATGATTCCTACTGAATCGTTCATTTCATTATTATTCGCGCAGGCTTACTACTTCTACAGTCTTATGCAAAGGTTTGATATTTTGTGATTGTGATATTTCTGTTGCGCTGCCCAAATTTATGCACCTGTCTAATTTTGTTTTGATGCATATTGCATATTTTCTGTTCATCCAACAAACCTAATTTTACTACTGAAATATTACTGTGTCCTTCAGATATTTGATAGATCAAAATGAAATTGCTGATCCAAACACCCAATTATTTTAAAATGAAAATCATGGAAATTGTCAGGGGTGCCTAAACTTGCATACAACTGTATTTCTACTCTGTGGTACTAGGACGTGAGTCATTCAGTTCATTATTTTTGGTGCAGGTACATTACTTCTATGATCCAGTATGACTCTGTGGTACTAGTACAGTACCTGAATCATTCATTTCATTCTTTTTGGTGCAGGCACATTACTTATATGATCCAGTACAATATTTTTCTTGGATTTGCGCATGCTTGCTCATCACATAGAGACTGAAGACTCACAGAATTGTACAACTTAACTAGTTTGACCAAACGATTTGTTACAGCTTGTCTTTGAAATTTCTCATGGTTCTGCGATATTGCTTAAAATGTAAAGGTGATCGGGCATTCTCTGTGGCAGCTCCTAGGCTCTGGAATGACCTTCCTCTGTCTGTAAAATCTTCTACTTTGGGTGTATTTCAGAGTGTTCTAAAAAAACACTTGTTTTTTAGGTTTCTTTTTTTCTCTTATATTTTTCTGTACGGCACTTTGTTTCCACTTGTGGTGTTGAAAGTGCTATATAAATAAAGCTGAGTTGAGTGTTTAAATGTGTGACCTAAAATAGATCCTAACATGGGAGCATTGTTTGTTCATGTGCTAAAATAAACCTAATTATGGTGAATTATTATGAAAATGAGATCAGTGTGTACTGGGTCTTTTCAGTAATTTTGATCTGCGCTTGCGCAAATGAACTATATTCTAAGGACCTTGCTAATGGTTGAATTAAACAAACAGGGTTTACTGTCCTCGAACCAGGTTCATTAGCCTATTGTTTCTGCTGGTTCACAGCCCGCACAGTGGGTTCACCTCCCTGCATACCCACTGAAACCCCTCCCCACTCAATCTCCCTCTTCAGGGCCACCTCCAAGGCTCTCTGTAGGGACTCTGTGTGAGCCAAATGGGATTGTACACACAGTTCTGTATGAACTGAAGGAGCAAACAGTTCAAACTGTGCGTGAAAAGCCTCCCAATCCGCTTTCCCCGAGTACTTTGGGGTCTTAACTGCCACCGTTGCTACCAGGGACTGGGCACCGACATGTTTGTTTACATTCTGTCCCACACTGTCAACAATGGCCAAACGCAACTCCAGCAACTTCCCCAACACACTGTATTAAACCTAGAACTCTACCGAAGGTACTGGCTGTTACTGGACTGAGTTGACTAGGTAGTATGAATGCTGCCACCACCTTTTTCTAACCGGTAATGTCCAGTATAGTTCTGAAGCCTAGACACACCATTCCACACCGTCAATACACAAAAAGGCAATCTTTATTTTGGCATATTTCATAAGGACCAACTCTATAGTACAGCACAGGCAGAGAAATGGCAACTCTGGAATGCCATCTAAGGTTTCGTCACTTATTGCGTTGCTCTGATTGGTTGTAGGTCTATCCAATTGAGTGCAGAGTTTTTTTCCGGTTAAGACACGCCTCATAATCAAAGCCCTATGGAGCAGTATCAGACTCACATTCTGACTAGAATATGAGTATGGCGAAGTCAGGCTACTCTGCAACAGAAAGGCTATTCCCAATAGCTTCTCTCAGTTCCCCCTCTCTTGCCTTGAGCTACACCCTGCCGTATCAGGATAAAAACTATTCTAGCAGACAGACAAGTCATAAAATGGTTTTGTTTAAGTCACTTAGCTCTCCGAGCAGGTGAGTCCCCCCCCCGTGTCTGGGCGTGTGCACCTGGATATGTCGGGGGGTCTCCAGTCCCGGCAGTTAGTGTCAGCTCCTGATGCACCTTCTTGCACTGGAGGTTTATTTGCTAACCTCCCCGCTTAATAGGACATGCGGCAACCGCCTCACTCGTCCTCAATGTTACTACGGGGAAAGGGGATGCGGCCTTAGCGTGCTCCTATGTCACCCGACTAGCTATCTTCCCACAGAACCCCTCACTGTTCCAAAGATGAGTCAGTCAAAATAATTGAACTTCCCATCACTAATGCTAACTGGGGGCAACGTCAGTGGTAAAGATTAAATATGATTCTTCTTCTTTATTGGTGTTTAATGGCAGTTGGCATCCAAATGTAATGGTGCATTACCGCCACCTACTGTACTAGAGTGTGTGCCAGAGACAGGCCCGACCTACACTCACCTAAAGGATTATTAGGAACACCATACCAATACTGTTTGACCTCCTTTCGCCTTCAGAACTGCCTTAATTCTTTGTGGCATTGATTCAACAAAGTGCTGAAAGCAGTCTTTAGAAATGTTGGCCCATATTGATAGGATAGCATCTTGCAGTTGATGGAGATTTGTGGGATGCACATCCAGGGCAAGAAGCTCCTGTTCCACCACATCCCAAAGATGCTCTATTGCAGTGGTCCTTGGTCTTTCCCTTCAATTAGAGCATAATTAGGACCTAGACTGCCAGGTGAGGGGAGATCCTAACCAATTAGTGAGCTACTCCATCAGACTTGTACAAGGTAAAAGCTCTGTCCCCGTCCGCCCTGAGCTGGGATAATTCGCCCCATCCGTGTAGATATGCACATACCCTCCATAAACCGACCTCAACCTGCTTGAAAAAATGTGGCCTGGATCTCTCCCCTCCTTATCCCCATGGATTAACTACAACAAATGTAGGTCCACTACAGGGAAGGGCAACATCCACACTGTACTCTGAGGTATAGCCACTGTGGGATTAAATTCCATCTCACCAAGGCCTAACTGCCTCGCCCAGGCATTTCCTACCCATCTCAAACTCACAGGCTGGCCCTGCCCATGTTCACAGAACACTTGAAGTACCCTCTTTGCTGGGTGAGACATCCCATGACCCTGGAGGTTAACCCAGTAATTCCACAGTAGCTGCTACCTCCTGAGTCCCAGTGGCACCTCCCCCATTTCCACCTGGAGTGCAGAGACTACATATCCTGAGAGCTTGGGCTTGGACCACATCAAATTTGGCCAGCGCTGACCTAGCCGCCAACCCGTACACCACACACCCATAGTTTATAGCCGATCTAACCAAAGACACATACATCGTCTTCAAAAAAGAACGGACCGCCCCCCACTCCAGTCCAACCAAACACTGCATCACATTTAACACCTTCTTACATTTTGCCACCACCTTCTCCACATGCCCAACCCAGGTCATTCTTGGCTCAAATATCACCCCAAGAAATATAAATGCCTTCACTGTAGCCACGGTCTCCCCATACAATTTTAGTTGCACGTCTTCCCCTACCCTCCTCTGGGTAAAAATCACTGCCTGTGTTTTAGCTACTGAAAATCTAAAACCCCACGCCAACGCCCAACACTCTACCACCTGAATTGCTTCCTGCACTTTCCGGACTACAAACGGTACATTCCTCCCCCTCTTCCATATCGCCCCGTCATCTGCGAACAGTGATGTCCCAATTCCTGGCCCAACCTGGGAAAACACATCATTAATCATAATTAAAAATAGCAGTGGGCTAATCACACTACCCTGCGGCGTTCCATTCTCTATCATGTAGCTGGCTGACATAGCCCTCCTAATTCTGACTCGAAATCTTTTCCCAACTAAAAAATCCTTTACCCAATTATATGTCCTCCCCCCACCCCCAAGATACTTAATTTAATCATCAGTCCCTCCTTCCACAACATATCATAGGCCTTCTCTACATCAAAAAATGCTGCGACCACTGCTTCCTTATTGACCTGTGCCTTTTTCACCTCTGACTCTAGACACACCACTGGGTCCATCGTCCCCCTGCCCTTTCTAAACCCACTCTGTTCAGGTGACATCAACCCCCTAACCTCAAGAAAGTAGGTCAGCCTGTCTACCATCATTCGCTCCATAATCTTATAGACATGTGACGTTAATGCTATTGGCCGATAGCTGGTCGGATTTGATGGATCATGCCCTGGTTTCCGGATAGGTATGACTACTGCCGCCTTCCAACTACCTGGTAGCTTCACCTCCTGCCTCACTCTGTTATACAGCTCCAAGATTACCTCCAGACCTACATCAGTTTGATGCCTCAACATCACATAACACACTTCATCCTGTCCAGGTGACGTCATTCCAGCCCTACTTATCGCCCTCCTCATCTCCCCAATGGTAAAGGGTGCACTCAACGCATCACTGACATCTTTCCTCCTATCATGCACCCTGTGATGCTGGTCCATTGTTCTCGTCCGTCCACTACAACCCTCCTCTGATAGATTATCTGAGCTATGGACTTTAACAAGCTGCCATCTCTGCCTTCTCCAGCTCCGTTACTGCCTGTTCCTCTCCACTCACCCAAACCGGGTAATCCCACTCCCTCCCCACACCACTCATCCTCTTAATCATTCCCCACACCTCCCCTACCGGCGTCACCCTACCTATACGTTTACCTCCACCAGCACTCCCTCTTTGCCCTCCTGATTGCCGTCTAACTATCGCCTGTGCTTTTTTATACCGAATCAGACACTCAAAACTGAGCCTCACCTTTACCCATTTAAAGGCCTTATTCCTACCCCTCACTGCTGCACTACACTCCTCCGTCCACCACGGCACTGCAGCCCTCCTCCTCCCTGCACTTTTAGGAATCTAGCTCACTGGACACCAAAGTCGGGTCTAACACCTGTGCGAATATCTATTCTGGTACCCCTCCCATCGTTCAGACACACTAACCTTTTCGCTTCCATGAGAGCCTCCACCACCTGTCCATTCCTATCCGTCCTCTCCCCTCCCCAAAGAGCACCATGCACATTAAAATCCCCACACCACATTTCCTTACCTACACCATGTCCCTCTACCCTCTCCAGAGCCTCTAAAAGCAACCTTTCACAAGGGTTATAGAAATTGACTACCACTATCACCCCCCCAGTCACCCAGACCCTTCACTACATACTCACGTGCTACCCCAATGCCTAACACCCTGTACGGAAGCCCCACCTTCATGAAGGTTGCACATCCACCACCGACACCTCCATCCCAATCCTTTTGCACACCAACATAGCCCTATATAACAAACTCCAAAGATGGCCTGAGCCACGTCTCCTGTACACATATCACATCAGGCTTAACCGACATGTCCTCAAGGTTTCGCTTGAATTCCTGCCCATTTGACAACAAGCTCCTAGCATTCCACTGGAGGACCACCACCCTAACTAAGATCCAGCAAGGCATGCCTCCGGCCTAGGCTGATTAAGATCCTCCTGGATCCCATCCCAAGTCAGCCCTGTCACGCCCAGATACCTTTCTGCCAATTTAACCACCACCTGAATCCTTGTCTTCGATTTGATATCCGCACAGCTATTTACCACTCGCAATAAGTCACCAACTTCCTTTAAGCAAATATGAACGTCATCCCCATTTACCTTCTCCGTCACCTTTACCCCCTCAGAGTCTAACCCCATTCACCCTTTCACCTTCACTCCCCTGCTTTTGTACTACCCTAACTGCCTCTGCATACAACACCTTACACCCCACCCGTACTTCCTGTACCTTAACAGCCTGCCTCATAGCCTAACATCCACCAAATGCCACACTGTGTTTTCCCCCACAACTACAGCACTTTGCTGGCACACCATCACCACATTCTCCATACTCATGGTCACCTTAACACCTAGCACACCTCCACAGTCACACAAACTGGCACACCTCCACAGGCACACCTAGCACACCTTAGCAGTCACACAAACCGGCACCCCTGTGATCACCCCTTTTGCCTACTGTTCCCCTGGGTGCCCAACTAATCTGCTCAACTCCACCCTAAACTTCTCTATCTGACTCACTTGGAGGGCCTTGTCCCTCTGCAACTTATCCCAAGCAGAACCCCATCTCGCAACACTCTAGTGCCTAGTCTCCATTGTGAGGCCACCTAGGCGGTTCTAGGTAGGCTTCAAACCAGGCATGGGGGGTTGGTTTGTCTCCACTGCCTTCAGTGGAAAGTGGGCTCTGATGTCTTTCGCAGGAAAAACATTCCTGTCGTTCTGTCCTTTATTCTTAAAATAGAAGAAAAATGTAATCGGTGTCCACTTGGTAGCAAACACGCTAACAGCGCAAAGAATAACTGTCCAACGAAACTTATTCAGAGTCTAGCATAGCTACGCTAGGCTTCAAGCTTAAAGAGCTGAATCCAAAACAAACATCGTCAGAAGACTTACCCGGCTCGACCCACACATTAACCTCAGAGCTTGTTTCCACAACAACAGTGATAAGTCATCTTCCGCATTTGCTCCGTACATAATTTTTTTGTACATCAAATATGTTAACAATGACATAAGGCTTTGGAAAACGATTATTGAAATAACAAAATGTGTACAAAGTGTGTTTAGGATCACGTAATAATGTTAGGCTAATAACATTAGGAAGGACCACAGGATTTGTACCCAACCCGGGGGCGTGTTCGAGTTAAACTCTGCCTCCACATGCTAATACAAAGAGGAAGTGACAAAGTACAAACCACTGGCTGAGCATCCAGATGTTCTCTTAATACATCCATGATCCGGATTGGCAAATTGACACAAATGAGGAAGTGCCTTAAACCTGCATTCTATCTGAATTCCAGCTGGGGGCGATACATCTGGTTGCAAAAGAGCTTGGTTTCTGTAATACCGGTAGTCTATGAGAATGAGAGACATGTCTCACTTGATTTATTACCTCAGTAAACGTTATCATAATGAGTATATGGTCTCAATCGCTAAATTTAAGCATTCTGCAATTTATCATTATGTTCATTTTTTGAATTAGGGTCTTATTGATTTTAAAATCGGCAGTTAAGAAAAGGCGCGTTTAGGGCGTGGTTCGGTTGTACGACAAGCAGGGGCGGATCTACAGGGGGGCAAGGGGGGCAGGTGCCCCCTCACTCTAGAGCCTTGCCCCCCCAGCTGCCCCCCTAACTTTGGTGATCCAAAAACTGTACTTGTTAAGACAAACCGCCACTATGTCCACAAGCTTCACAAAACATTAAACTAAACAATACATTTACCAAAAGTGAACAATTTAATTTTAATTTTATTCTTAGCCCCCTGCCCCTCAAATACTTAGCTACGTAATGTCCTTGATTCAAACGTGCGAGCGACGTTTGCTCAGTCTGGCTCACACTAGTGATTGTCTTTTCGATTCTTTTCAGTAGTGGTGTAAAGTAACTAAATATTTATACTTATTATATTATATTTATATTAATATTAACACTTAATAATAATATTAGTACTTACTGTACTTAAGTATTTTTTTCGTGTATTTGTACTTTACTTGAGTATGTATCTGTCTGCCAACTTTGTACTTTTACTTCACTGCATTTTATTACAACAATTGATATTTTTACTTCTTTACATTTTCCAAAACACCGTCGTTTCTCGCTACAAATTTAAGAAAATTACTCGTATTAGAGGAAATGCGCAAACAAATGATTTACTAATCTCTGTTAAGTCGTTATCCAATCGCTTTAGCCACGCATTTAATATTGAGCAAATCGATGTGAAACCCCACCCACCAAGAACAGTAGTTTCGTCCCAAGAATACGGAATATACGTTTTTCATAAACTCGTTTTCTGTCAGTGGTCACGATTGTTTACACCTTAAACAACCTAGAAAGAATGAACCAGCCTGCGCCAGAGTGACATGTCGAGAGAAAGATTTCCGCCTGACTGAACCCAGTACGTATAATCCATCCCTTCAGCAGGGAGTTGATATGTCAGCGACCGGAATCAGCCATGAAGGTAATATCTACTTGCTAACTTGCCAAGCAGCCTGAAGTTAATTTTAGGTTGGCCAAAGTGAAACACTGCATTTGTTAGCTTACCAGTCAGCTAAATCACACACCTAATAGTGTTGTTTATTGACGATACATTGTTTGCCTTCACATCATAATGTATTAGCATTAAATGTAATATTAGGTTTGTGTTCCATGATTAGGATGTTAGATTATGAAGGGCTATGATGAAAACCATCATTTCTAGGTAGCATTTTGATAACTGTATTTCTGTATATTTGGTATAATGCCCATTGCTTACAACAAGTTTATCATGCCTAGTGGATAGCACTGTGGCCTCACAGCAAGAAGGTTCTGGGTTCGAACCCCGGTCATCCCGGGCCTTTCTGTGTGGAGTTTGCATGTTCTCCCCGTGTCTGCGTGGGTTTCCTCCGGGTGCTCCGGTTTCCCCCACCATCAAAAACATGCAGGCTAGGTTCTCCAGTCAGTGCCCCTGACGAAGGCACTGGCTTAGATCTGGAGTTGGTCCCCGGCGCTGTATTTGGCTGCCCACTGCTCCCTTGAGGGATGGGTTAAATGCAGAGAATGAATTTCGCTACATGTATTTGTATGTGACAAATAAAGTACCTTTCCTACCTTTCCTCATGCAACATATTCTGGGAAATTGGGAATGTTATGACATCAGATATAGTATACTCCTATAGTACTGTATGGCATAATTGTATTTCCCTATATTATTAATTTGCTTATTGGTGATAAGCAATTTAATTTGGTCCAAAATTGTTTTGTGAAATACTTTACATTAGATTGTGGCACCTTTCTCTCCTTTAAATGACACATATGACATATGTGACATACATTATGTTAATAAATCTAAATCATATGAAACCATAGAAATGGAATGGATAGAAAGGACATATCAATTCAAATTAATGTAGCAGAATGGTCAGAGCGGCAGCCATTTTTATGTGTACCATTCCATTGCAAAGATCTAGCGGCCTAATTCCGCATTAAACCGATTTGCATGTTGTCACCGTGACAACTATCAACAATCGCCATTTTGTTGTGTACTAATCAACTGACTACGCCAAGTAGTTCAATGGCCTTTCTATCCATTCTATTTCTATGTATGAAACATTAATAAAATAATACACTTATAGACTGCATAGTTCAAGTACAACTGAAATCATTTTATATATCATAATAAAATTATGTTGTAGGTCAACTAAATAATCAAAATAATAACAACTCTGAAATTGTCTGTGTAACAGTTGCAATTTGTTTTGTGTGTGTTTGGGGTGCCTTAGTTTTTCTCATTCCCAGCGATCCCTCCCAGATGTGTTTACAAAGTTTAGCTGTATCGCTGAACTTTCAGATCATATTCACTAATCACTGACATGTTGATTAGTAGACAAGTTGAATCAGGTGTGCTCGCTCAGTTATAGTTTATGTACATGAACTGGCTGGTGGTACCTGAGGAGAGGTTTGAGAACCACTGTCCTACAAACATTTATGAAATATTTCCCTAAACATTAGGGTTCAGATTATGGCTTGACTACTTTGAAACTAAAACACATCTAGTATATAGGTACTATCACACCTTTTAGATATCATTATCATACAATCCAGATCCAGTCAAAAATTTGTTTCAACAACTACATATAATTTAAAATAATGTCTGGATTGCTGAATTATTTACACCAACTAGAGCACCTCAACAAGTGATTGGAATTCAGATATGAGAGATGTGGCTTTTGGGCCAAACTGATTTACTATGCATTACCTATATTTATTATCATCATTGGAGATGTTGTCTCAACTGGAATATTTGTTTGTAGAAGCTTAAGCTATTGGTTAATTCTAGTTCCTACCGTTTACTATTCCTGAACATATAAGGATTCCCACGTACCGTCTCCCCATGCCACCCTGCCAAGACCTCTTGCCAACCCTTTGTCCCCCCATGTAAAATTTTCTAGATCCGCCACTGGTGACAAGACACTCAAAGGAGTTGGCAATTCAGTTTTTTCCGGTAACGTTACGATACATTTTGTTTTAATAATGTTTTTCGTTAGCATCCGAATTAAAATCAATTAGCTAGCTATATTACTCCTTCCTCTCGTCTAAAATCGTCATATCTGCTACAAATATGTTTGCGCCCGTAATGGCAAATTAGATGACCACAAACCAGTGGGGGACGTCACACATGGTTCTATCCAATCTACGAACTAGCTACTTACTTTTTATGACATTGTTTTTTTTCGTCGGATGCATCTATGCATGTCTATAGACCGTATGTCACGGTCAGATTCTGACTCGGTTCAGGTATCGTAGGTAAGCATCTCAGATCGGTGTGTTTATATATTTGATCCTGACTCGGTTCAGGTATCGTGGGTAAGGATCTCAGATCGGTGTGTTTATATATTTGAAACACCGTCAGTATCCGAAACTCTATTTTAAGAAAAAATATATAAAAAACTATAGGCTATGTTTGCTTATTATTCCGAGCCAATACGCACAGCAGAAGTGTTGGTTGAGTATTAGTACCTTAACGATTCCAATGGAAACGTTTTAGGGATTGAATGTAATTGGTAGACTAAGAAATTGATGTAATGTGTTTATGTAATGTTCACAATAACTAGCTACTTCGCATTGTATACTAATACATTTTAGAGAACATTGCAAACTTATAATAAACATTAGTTAAATGTACTCGGAATTGTGTTTTGTTTTTAATATAAACAGTCAATGGCAAACTCCCCATATGAATATGGAAAACATTTAACAGGATTTGTGCTACTTTAGATTCTAGAATCCATAATAAAATGCACTACAACACTGCCACCTAGGGGCGGCAAGGTAGCCTAGCCATTAGGGCATCTGACTGGTGTCCGAAAGGACACTGGAACTACGGTAATTAATCTCCCAGTTGCAAAGGTAAAAATCTGTTTTTCTGTCTGCAAGCAAAATAGTTAGTCACTGCTCCTCCCCCCGTACAACGTGATCTCCTAGAAATCCGTGATACTACCACGGACACTTAACTTCAAAGTCCGTGGCAGTCCCACGGAATGTCCGAAAATTCCGTGACACTGCCACGGATTTAGAAGTTAAGGATCTTTACATGTATTCTGTTTTCTATTCCAACGCGATGCAGACGTATTGCAAACATGCTTTTTATCATTATCATCATCA